>CAOJBK015845485.1:0-14695 GCA_948294925.1 Codiaeum variegatum | reverse complement strand
AATGCCAAACTCCAACTGACATTTCTCCTAGAACTTTGGTTGCCTCCATTACTAGTGCTATAAAAGGGGTATCTATTTCCTTTTTTACAATGAAATTCTGCCTAGGGGACCACACAATGATGCCTTTCATGTCACTATCATCACAAGGGAGAAAACTATCCTAATGACTTTGGTTAACAATGGATCTATACTCAATGTCTTCCCGCTAAAAGTTGCAAGTTGCTTGGGGTTAAGTGTTTTTGATTTTACCCTCTTCTGACTAAATCGTCCGGGCTTATGATAACTCAAAGAGAGAAGTTCAAGGAGTGGTGACTTTACCAGTCACTATAGGCCAAACCACTTTCAAAGAACTATTCCAAGTCATAGATGTGCCATCCTATTTCAAATTATTTTTGGGAAGACCATGGATTCATCAGGCCAAAGTTGTGCCATCGACTCTACAACAAAAGGTTAAATTCTCACTGAAAATGGAATTGTTACTATCAAAGTAGACTTGTTTGGCAAATCTGAGGTCCCAGACACAATTCTTATTTTGGAAATCCAGCTTGAGTTGTTGGCATATCCTTTATTCAACTTCTCATTTGTCTAATTTATTCACACTACTGAGAATCTGAAAGTGGCAATTACTCTGGACTTTGATCCATACTACAACCCAATGATTGGGAATGTCATGAAGAACATAGCCTACTTTCTTAGTCTGGGCCTCGGGAAAAATCAACAAGGAGTCAAGTCCTTCAATGACTTCAAATTTTCTACTCCTCCTTTTGGTCTGGGTTACCACCCAATGGATGATGAGATTGAAGAAGAAAATGTGAAAGCCAAAAAAAGGTATGTTATAACCAAGCACGGGGGAGAAGCTGACATCCTCATGAGGCCTTATTTTATGACACTAAATGGGTACTTTGTCAAAGAGGGAGAGACACTTCCTTATTTTTCTTTCCCCAAACCATGAATTTTCCCTATAACTGGCATTAGAATTCCTGGATTTGAGTTATTTTCTTATGTGAAGCTGACCACTAAAGATTGCCAGCCTATATACTTGGGTAATGATTATGAAGAAAACATGGAAGCTGGTTTGTTTGATGAGATTGGTATCCTAACTGATAAAGAGAAGAAATCTAACCTCTCCACTTTGATCAAGCCTGCCATTGGAAAGTGGAAGAACTGATAATATGACAAGAGCCCCATTAAAGTTGTTGAATCTAAATCAGAGACCGAGTCTGAGTCTAGTTCTATGTCTAAGTCCTCATTTTCATCCTCTTTTGAGTTTGGTACTGATGGAATAGGTCCATCAGGCTTTAATTATGAAATTGATTTAATTGTGGACCTATCCCCTATTTCTATCAATAAGACTACTAAGTTTTCTTATTTTGAGCTCGTGTCTTTATTTTCTTTTGATGTTCCAACTGATGAATCTGGTCTCAGTAATTTAGAAAATAGAACAATAAAATAAATGAAATAAAAGATGCAGTTAAAGAGCTCATAAACACTGGCACTCATGACATGCCTAAAAATACATACATTGCATCTGCATGTTGAAACAAATAGGACATTGAGCCTGCCATTAAAACATTTGAAGATTGCTTCACTTGGAAGCCCAGCTACATGATTAGCCTTGATCCCAGCATCACCACCTATAAAATCCCAACATATCCAGATTGTAAGCCTGTAAAACAGAAGCTTAGACGTATGAAACCAACCTGTTCCATTATAATCAAGGAAAAGGTGACTATGCAACTCTCTCACAACTTCATCGAACCCATCAACTATTCATCTTGGTTGGCCAACATTGTCCCAGTACCGAAGAAAGATGGGAAAGTGAAAATGTGTATGGACTACCGAGATGTAAATAAGGCATGCCTTAAGGATGATTTCCCACTGCCACATATAGACCTTCTGGTCGATGCACTAACTAGTTCAGAGATGGATTCCTTAATTGATCTGGCCATAAGGTACAATCAAATCTTGGTTCATCCACCAGATAAGGAAAAGACAACCTTTGTCACTGAATGGGGCACTTACTGCTACAGAGTAATGCCATTCGGGTTGAAGAATGCCAAAGCAACCTATCAGAGAATGGCTATTATAGTTTTCCATGACTTAATGCACAAAGAAGTCAAAGTCTATGTTGATGACATAGTTATTAAGGGTGCTACCCCTGAACTACATGTGCAAGCACTGGAGAAGTTCTTCCTCAGACTTTGATAGTATAACCTAAAGCTCAACCCCAACAAATGCATATTTGGAGCCTAATCTAGAGTTTTCATAGGTTATATGGTTAGCAAGAAAGGCATCGAGGTTGATCTTACCAAATTTAAAGCTATTCTAGACATGCCACCTCCTAAAACTAACAAGAAGATAATAGGCTTTCTGGGTCTTCTTTAATACATCAGTTGGTTCATCCAATAGTTAGCAGACACTTGTGGACTGATATTAAACCTATTCAAGAAAAGCTCCTCTAAGTAATGGAATGAGGAGTGTCAGAAAGCCTTTGAATAGATTAAGAGGTACCTGCTGAACCCATCAGTTTTACAACCTCCTAGACCTTGTCAGCCACTGCTGCTCTACTTGACTGTCACTGATGAAGCCATATGGGAAATACTAGCATAAAATGCCTTAGATTCATATAAATAAAAGTCATATACTACCTGAATAAGGGTATTCTGGCCCAAGAGCTCAAGTACAAGTACATCGAGAAACTCTAACTGGCTCTATCATGGGACTGCCATAAATTAAGGCATTACCTGGGGGTATACATCACACATGTCCTCACTGACCAAAGTCCATTAAAGTATCTCATAGAGAAGCCCATTCTAGATAAAAAAAATGGCTAGATGGGTGGCAGTCTAGTAGCTTACGACCTCAAGTATATTCAAAGGAAAGCCATCAAGGGTAGTGTCATCACTGATCAACTGGCTGCTGCCCCAACTAGTGAACATTGGGAAGAACTTAAGTTTCTCGATGAGGACATCCTACTTCTCCAAAATGAAACTTGGAACTGTATTTTGATGGAGCCTCTAATCATAAAGTTTATGGTGCCACAATGGTGTTCCTTACACCTATCAGTGAAAACTTACATCTAGCAATCAAACTGGACTTTGAGGTAACAAACAACGAGGCTGAGTACAAAGCATGTGTATCTGGACTAGAATCAGCTCTTCAGATTGTCATTATAAACTTGGAAGTCTACGGTGACTCTAATCTCATTGTCTCCCAAGCCTTGGGTAAATGGAAAATCAAAGAAGAGTAGTTGGATCCTTACCATAAGCACCTAGAAGAGTTGGCTAATAGCTTTAATGTCTTATCCTTCCAATACCTACCAAGAACTCAGAACGGAGTTGGCCAACAGCTTTAATGTCTTATCCTTCAACGCACTAGCCACCCTTGCATCTATGATAGAAATACGTGATGGATTAATTATTCGTCCTATTTAAATAAGCATCAAATGTCAACCAAGCTTCCAAGATCACTAAAATAACATCTAAGAAGTTGAGGAAAAGCCTTGGTATTGGGACATCTACATCTAGCTCACAAAATGTGAATATCCTGAAGGTGCCTCAAAATCAGAAAGAAGAACCACTCGGCAACTGGCTAGCAGATACATCCCCAGAAGTGACATCCTATACAAAAAGACTGTGAATGGCATCCAACTCAGATGCGTCTCAGACGAAAGGTGAATAAGATCATGGAAGAAATCCACAGTGGGACAGATGGCACCCACATGAATGGTTGGGCATTATCTCAAAAAATCATGAACCAAGGCTACTATTAGCTCACCATGAATGGGGACTGTGTATGGTTTGCTCAAAGTTACCCTAAGTGTCAAGAGTATGTAAAGCCCTAGAAGCTCCCTTCTTCACCTCTTAATCCAATTTCCACATCTTAGCCCTTTGCTTTTTGGGGCATTGAAGTCATTGGAAAGATTTCACCAAAGTCATATGCGGACCATGAGTACTTCTTAGTGGACATAGAATATTTCACCATATGGGTTAAAGCTACCCCTTATCAAGTCCTAGATTCAAAGAAGGTAGCACAATTCATCAAAACCAATATCCTCTCAAGGTATGATGTTCCATGTGAGATCATCTCAGACAATGGATTCCACTTCCAGAAAGAGGTAGTCACTCTCCTGAAAAAAGAAAAGATTGAACATCATAGGTCTTCACCATACAGACCTCAGAATAATGGCATGGTTGAGGCTGCCAATAAAGCATTAAAGAACATGCTTCAGAAAATGATCAGTAAAATAAAGGCTAGCACCTACATCTGCCAAGCCCTATCCTTGGGTACAAAATGACTTATAAGTCAACTACTAAAGCCACACCACACTCTCTAGTCTATGGAGTGGAAGCGATCCTTCCCATAGAATTAGAAATACAGACAACAAGGGTTCTTCGAGAAGCTCATATCTCTGAACTCGATTGGCAATAGGCCTAATACAATCAACTCAACCTGATTGACAAGAAAGGGATGGAAGCTCACCACCACACACAGAACTATCAGATTAATCTTTCCAAACATTTTAACAAACGGGTTCAGGAAGGTGTTATGGTTCTCAAAGATGGCACACGACCCTCGAGGGAAATTCAAACCTCCTTGGAGTGGACCATACATCATCAAGAAAATCATGTCAGGCGGAGGCGTCATACTAATGGATTTCGATGGCAATGAATTTAACCATCTGACCAATCTCAATCAGCTCAAGAAGTACTTCATATAGTATTTTTTGTTACATGAGTATGCATTCGGGTATCATCACATTTCTGTAACAAGAACTACATGGACCTTATTAACTAAAAATTACCATGTACTTCACTTTTTCAAAAAAAAAATCTTTTATAAGGAGATACGTAAGTAGCCTTTACAGGCACGGTCTAATTCATTCAATAAAAATCAAGTTTTCATCTCATTTGGGCTCTTTAACATTGTATGCAAGAGTTAAAATGAATAAACAAAATCAAATAAAGAATGAAACCTGTTAAGCTGAAAACCCATATGGGTGACTTAGGCAAAATTTATGGTACAGCCTACTAGATTGAAAATCAAAAAGGCAGTCTAGACAACAATCAAGGCAGCTACTAAGTTGAAAACCCAAAGATGGCAAATTTAGCAAAAATAAGAGCTTAAATAAATTTCAAATACATTTTATTGAGGTTTTATTCATCTTTTGAAACATCCAAAACAAGATACTTAAAACAGAAAAGAAAAATAAAATAAACAAAGTTTTCTTCTTCTAAAGTCTTATTTTACTAAAGGCTAAAACTCAGATTCAACCTTCAATCTCAGTCCATAAAGCATATCTCTTTGCCTTCTCCTTTGGCCAGAACACATCAATCCACCACTCAAAATACACTTGAAGCTTGCCATAGTCATCACCTACGATATTCATTGCCCTTGTGAAGTCTCGAATCCAACGGAAAAGAACTGCTTTAGATATTTGATCATTCACAAGTGTACCAGTAAAAAGTAGACCACCTGGGGGCACATCATCATCATGATCATGATCATGACCCATCTGATGAAGTACTCTGGTAGCTTGATACCAAGCCACTTTCTTGAAACCAAGCGAATACACATACTTGTGACTACGTGGAATGAACCACTTAATGGTATACCATTTGGACCTCCAAAGCAAATCAAAAGGACTGAGTTCCATCAGCCAGCTAATCCACTTCCTCTCAGTAGGAAAATGGATAACTATGCTCCGAGTGTGGTACCAAGATGCAGAATAATCTCGTTTAATAGGTCTAGGAACAATCTTGAGATGGATTCTCAGCCAAATCTAACAGGAAATACACAAATCAACGAAATCCTTAAAATATGCTAAACAGAGAAGCTGAAAAGGGTCTAAGTACCTGGAGCAAAATCGGGCTAATGGACCAAGGTCCTTTTGTGCTATAATGATGATCAAAGCTCAGTAGTGTCTTAGCCAAAATCATGCTCACAATTGAATTCACCACGCCCATTAGGGGTATTAGCTCAGCTACCTTAGCATCTCCCCAACTAATCGGGCTAATTAAAATATAAATCACAGTCAAACTGAATGCGTAAGATTTTAGCCTCCTGGCTAACCAAACTGGATCGTCCTCCCTCTTCTCCCAAAACATTTCGGCCAAAGTAGGTAGGTCGACAAAGTCATCCTTTACCATACCAGAAGTAGCATCAGTGTTTAAGTCCAAAAGCTATTTAAACAAGTTCAAATAACTTACTCGTTCGACTGGAATAGCCAGGTCATCCTCGAAACTCATACCAAACAAATAGGAAAACTCCTCGAAAGTCAGACACATCTCGTTTATGCCAGCCCCAAATCAGAAGACATGATCAACAGGATCCTAGAACTGAATGCAGGCATTCAGAAAGTCTCAATCAATTTTTAAACCCCTAAGTGTTGGCAAAGAACACATTCCATGTTTTTCGAGGTTAATTCGGCGCACTTGGTCCAAATTCAAACCATCCATTCATCATATGACTAAAGAAAGGTTCCATGTTGCGGGTAAAAAGAAAAGAAATTGACTTTTTCTATAAAAAAAATTTTTTTTGTGATTTTCTGAGTCAAAAATAAATTTCCATACACGTATTTATAGTGGCACGCAAATAGAGAAAGAAAAATAGAGTTTGAAAGGTTGAAACATGTGAGCCAGGACAAAACGAATGCGTTTTAGGCTAAACACACGTGTTTGGCTGCCACATGTGGTTTGCTCGCATGCCGACCCAGCCCTTTGCGATGATTCATTCCGACTAGATCTGATTCCATTTTTGCTCGATTTTCAGCCAAAACTATTTTCCAATCGAATTTTCTAAGCAAAAATTATTTCTCAAAATTAGAAAATCATGACGTAGAATGAAAATTTTCTAAATTTCCATAAAATTAATAATGGTTCAAAATACAAACAAAAATCAGAAGTTGTTTTTACAAAACTCGCAACTGGGGCCCGAATATAGTCAATCATAATTTTGCATCATCCTCATCAACCTCCTCCTCATCATCCTCGACCTCAACCTACATGCCACATCGCCGAATGATCCTCGGATCCCTCTGACTCCTTAGGATGCTCAACTCAGCTAGAGTGGTGCTCAAGTTGTACATCGTCCTCTGATGGTCATCAATTCCCTACGCATGTATCACACCGGGAACTTGTGCAAACTAGGTAGAAAATTAGAAGTTGTCAATAAAAAACCACAAAATGAATCAAAGGGGCTAAGAGACTCACAGTGTTAGGAACCTGAGAAAAGTTTACCCAAGGCTCGCCAGGCAAATAATTGTAGCCTACATGGTGAATCTGGCTAGCGCTCGTCACATCAATATAAAAGACCTGATTAGTCATATGGGGAAGTGCATGCCACAACTTGTTAGAGCTAGTAGGCATGTGGGATAAAGAAGCAGAACTATAGTGAGGTGCAGCCTGATGACTACTCCCACATCGAAGTCTCTACCTCCAAGTAACAACAGCACTCGCTCTCAGAGCCTATGCCTAACTAGCATGAAATGGAGGCATCATAACCATTAAATGGGCTACCACAAAGTTTGGGTACGAAGTGTCCCCAAGCAAGTAATCCTCTCAAGCCCTTCTAACTCTCCAATAGACTTGAAAAGACACAAATATCTTCTCTCTCATCTACATAGGAGGATCGGTGGGTACAAGCCTCTCCTCAATGGACTGGGCCACCACGTGCTTCCCAAGGAAGAACTCCATCAGAATAGATTAGCCTATAAGACCCACCTTTGTGTAAAAGTGATCCTAATGGAGAGAGGGTCTACAATGCCAAGATGAACAAAATAAAAATTTCTCTAGATGGCCTAAAAGGGACAAAATAGTGGTCAGAAATCAGAAAATCACAAAAAAGAGTGAAGTTACCAGAACATACTGCAGTCACTGTGGTTAGTATATGCATGTAGTCATGAAATGAGAAACTGACCAGCTCCAGAAGCCAGGACTCTCTACACCACATCAAACCCATCGAGAATGGAATCTGATCTTGAAGAATGATCCTAGGGGCAATCTCTCAGATATGGGTGAAAGCCCAAAGTTTCAAGAAAATGAACAAGTTAGCGATCTAACAAAAGTTAAATTAATCGTAAAAATAAAGGAAATACTGACCTCCCATACAATAGTAGTGGCTGGGATAGCTACTCCCCTAACTACAGACAAAATTCCCATCCCTCGATAAATTGTAGATAGTGTGGCTTCTCACCAATCGTACTCACCAAGTGAGCCCAAGTGCTCCAATGACCTGAAGATCCCCAAGTCAACCCATTCGGACTAGTTATATAGAAATATAGTGGATAGAAGGATTAACAAACAGACTCTGGCACACTAATCAATAAAATATTGCACTAAGTCCATCCGGGAGAAGAGATTAAGTAGGTCGGTCCTAGGAACCAACCCAGCAGAATTGTGCTCCAAGGGATCCCCAAGAAGATTGGTCACCTCATGCTTCGGTTGTGGAAACATATCAAAAACAATGATCCTAGCCCTCCCCCACTAATAGATGAAATGTGTTGGTGGTCTGCCAGCACCTCTCAGCAAGGGAAAAAAGCATACATCTATTAGGGGAGCACTTTATATCTAGACTCATCTAGCCTGATAAATGAGCCGGAGCGAAAATCCGTTGAGCAATAGCCTCATAACTGCGCGAAAAAGCAATCATCCTATCAAGCCTCGACCTACCACCTCTTTGGTTGAAGATGGAACTCTACATCATTATTTACTATTCCTATTTATTTCTAACTCTACTTTGTTTTTTAGCTTAAGAATAAATACGAGTTGGAAAAATATTCATGCCAAAAAAAAAGCATATCGAAAATGCAAAATACGAGAAAATGCACTGAAAAGATTCAAAATGGCACAGAAAAAGAAAAAGAGAGAAAAATAAATACCACAGAGAAGCCACGCCTGTTCACATGCTCCTGGCAGTTTTGCAAAAGATCAGCATTTGTAGGCGTATTTGGTTGCTCACGAGCCATCAGTAAGTGATCAGACGTATCCCACTCAGGCAAAGGAACAAAAGCCTCAGAACCTAGCTAGTCAACAGTCAAATTGGGAAAGTCACCCACAACTCCTCCTCAGTTGCACAAAGTTGTGGATCGTCAAAAGAAGGAATAACTTCTCCCTCTAGAGACGCGTCTAAAAGCGTTGAATAATTCTCCTCTTAAATCTCTTTAGCCAGTATCATCAAAAAACTGCTTGTCGAACCACAAAGGTAAAAGAAGAGAACTTTGAGAAGTATGAGCTCAAATGAGCTTTGCAAGCCCTTTTAAAGGCAAAAATCTCAACCACCCCATTAATTGTGTTCACATTTATCAGTCTGTAAAATGAGACTGCTAAGGGGGTAGCTGTGAACCCTAAATTTTGCATCATTAAATCTGGCCCGTTAATATGTGTCCAACGGTTCAAACCACGCTCAATTCAAACCTCAAACTAACCAAGAAAATCCAAAAAAATTGAATTGAATCAGACCGAACCGGATCTAGAAAATCGAGCCCAGTCAACCAGACCCAAAACGCACGCATTTAAGACAAACACATGCGTGTGGTCCCAAACGCATACGTTTGGCCCAAACACATGCATTTTGTCCAAAACACATGCTTTTGGATGAAACACACTCATTTTGATCCTAGGGTTTCCTAGCACTCTTTTTTATAAATTCAGACTTTCTAAGCAGTTTTGAGGTTCAAATTTTTTCTGATTCTGTTCAACCTTTTTACGTATTCAGACTAATTTCCCAATCTCCAAACACTTCTAAACACATTCCAGACATAAAAATTCACTCTAAACAGAATCAAAATCACCAAAAACTTCAGAGTTCACAAGAGGCACTCATTTTTCAATCAGTTCCATGGTTCAATTCTCACAACTCTAGTTCATACAGACATTCAACAATCCACTCCAAACACAATGGAAGGGAGAATGGCTTGGGGTTTGATTCCCATTCAACGAGATACACTGGCAAGCCATTTAATGGCTTCAACTCTAAAATTGCTTTCTTTTATCCTTTGTTCCTTTATTGCTATTTATTTTGTCGTTATTTTTGTTATTATTATTTGTTTTATCTATTGTATTTGCAATTATTTCATGTTATTGCTATTTTAATTATGGATCTATATTGGGGAATGTGTGCCTCTCCCTGATTTCAAGACTGGATAGAGGGTCTCCTGATTATTTGTCTATTTTGTGATGTAATTTACTGCTTTTCTTGGGGATGTGTGCCTTCCTTAGAACTTGAAGTGGGCTAAAGGAAAGACCTCTGATTTCCTTTTCACTTTTATTGCTTTATGTGATTGTCATGCATATTATGTCATGTTCATGCATCACTATTGCCATGATAATATTTGTTCATGCATCATGTGGTATGCCATGCATACACAAAAACCGATTTTAACCAAAATCATGTTTTCTTAAGCCAAAAGTTGTTTAAAATGGAAAAAATATTTTTCTAAAAATATTTTTATCAGATCACGAATCTCCAAACTCAACTTGGGTTCAAGAGCCAAACATTTTCTAAATTGGGAAAATAATCATATTTTCCTAAAATGAAGTTAATCAAATTGGTTTCTTAATCATCATGGAAAAAATTATTTTCTTGAATATTAGGTGGCGACTCTAAACACTTTACACACACACACATAGACACCAACGAACACATGTGGGACTTGTCCGCAACCGCAGCGCCATGCGCAATATGACCTCTTGTGGTCAGTTTCCTTGAGCCATAAACTCATAGGCGCGGTGGAAAGTCTCGCGGGCTCTAGACGAGGCCTCACACTTGAAATCAGTTTTACCATGTTTATAAGTTTTAAAATAAGCTTACATCATGTGGAGGACATTTTTTGTGCCTAAATATAAATTTTTGGCTTTTAAAATTAAAATAATTAAAATTTAGCAAATTGGATTGATGAAAGCCCAAAAAATATCAAGCACATTCATAGAAGCTTATTTTTTGCTGAATTGGCATCAAAGCATCAAAAGAATCCAAAATGTGAGACTAGCAAGGAAAGTCTTGTAACGTTTGAGTTAATTCCTCAGAGGCAACTGTTGATTTTTCGTATTCAGCTTGAGGAAGGAGTTCGTTAGAAGGTATAAAAGAACCAGAGGTAGAGAAAATTTAGAATCAACAATCATCAATCAATCAACCAATTTAAAATAAAACAAATTTTTAATTTTTTAACTTAGCTTATTACAAATTTTAGTTCTTCATCAAGCTAGAAATATTAGATGGTTTTCCCTTGATTTAATAAAAGAAATCAGATCTAAAAGTTATATATAGGAATATTCATCTTAATTTAATATAAGATTTATAATTTTATTTGTGCAAATTTTTTTTAATTTTAATAGACAACAATTATAGAAATTAATTTTTTTTTATAAACTTATAAGCCTTGGTGTGCTATAACCTATTAAGTATTGTTTTTAAAATAATACTAAATATTAACTTTGACATATTTGTATAAATATCAATTATAAAAATATTATGTATTTGGTAAAGGCTCTTAAATGTGATGCATACTATATATATATAGCATTGCTAGCACCATTCAAATTTGTATAAACTAACATTAGTTTATAAAATTTTTAGATTTTAGAAAAATTGATAAAATTGTGAAGAAACTTTCATCAATGTTTTTCTTATAGGAAAATTATACGGTTAATATGAGATGTAATTACAAAAATTAAATTAACAGAAAATCAAAATTCTATAATTAAAAATCAATTTCAAGAAATTACAGCAATTCAAATTAAAAAATAGTAGGAAATTGATATTACAACTGAAATTATAACAAAATAATTCTAAACAAAATTATTACAAAACCAAAACAGACTGATGAATAAAACCAGTAAGTTAATGAAAGAAACAGAAGCAACTATTTTAAAAAAATCGAAACAAATTCAATTTCTATATCAGTCCAAAATTCCTATAGAAAATTTGTTAGTATATCTATTATAATTAACAGAAAATAATAGAAAACTAAACTACAGAAAATATGGTTAAATAAAACATAAAGCAGAACATAACATAATATAAACATAAAATAAACAATGAAAAAGAAAACTCGAGGCATGAAAGAATCAATTTCCTTAAAACAGATTCACCACCTATTATTGTTGTAGGTTGATCGGTGTTCGTTTTCCAGGATACAACGAGTATTGATTTCTTTGCTCAGTGATGGAAAAAAAATTCCTTCGAAATTTACAACTTATGAACTCAAACATAGATTATTTCGAGAGGAAAACAAGTGCAAAAAAATTCTATAATTTTCTGTGATGTTGATGTATTGTATTTTTTTTAATTCCAAATTGGAGGAAAGCCATCTATTTATAATCAATGGGAGCTTTAGGAGTTTCGGAAAATTAAAATACAATTTAATTTCTGATAACTCTCAAAAACTGTCTCATTAAGATAGGAGTTACACTTTATTCTACAAAACTCTGTAATTGGCAGAAACAGTAAGGCGCACAACCTAAATCACATCTGCACGGGTCCATGCCAACCCTCTTATAGGCCCTGCAGATTTCTGTTTCCTTTGCAATTTTTTCTCCAATTCAAAACGCAAAGAGATTTGGGCTTGTCTGGGCCCACGGTTTTTGGACCGACATTCATGTATGCAGGACGTGCGGCACGGGTGGAATTTTTTTCTTTTGGGGTGGTCGGGATTTGCACCGACGTTTGTTTTGAGGTAACCCCATTTTTTCCTTTAGATCTTCAAGCAAACCCCAAGACACTCCATCATATGCTTTGAACATGTCAACTTTAATGGTCATCTTGAGCTTTGTGATTTTCCTAGTTTTTAGACTGTGAAAGAGCTCGTATACAATAATTAAGTTGTCTTGAATAGCTCTATCAGTAAGAAATGTTGCTTGGGCTTTTTTTATGCATATGAGGCTTCAATATATTGACTAAGGTTCTAGCAATTATTTTATACAGAAAGTTACAACAACGAATTAGTCTAAATTGATTGACCTTTGTCGAATTTTGAACCTTTAAAATGAGACAAGTGTTTGTATTATTGAACTCTTTAAGCATGAAACCAGAAGTGAAGAAGCTTTGAATTTCTCTAGTTACCTATCTTCTAACTTCATTCCAAAATCTTTAATACAATTGACTAGGAAACCTTTCTACCCTCGGCAAATCACCTCTTCCAATCTACTAGTTATTCTTTAATCCCTTCGCCGATACTTAGTTGCACTACTTGTAGGACCTCCTCCCAATTTTCTTGTAGGACCTCCTCCCAATTTTCTATGTGAATGTGCTTGAGGAGGATTAGAGAGCTTGTTAGGCCTTTTTGCATCTGGTGTGATTCTTAGGCATGGATCATCCTTTTGTTGAGAATTTGAACCGTCCATTGTCCCCTTTTAACCTCACTCTCGTATTCAGCTACATTCTCATTTAGCAGTTCTTTATCAAGTTTTGCTGCCACGTTGCTCTTCGTGACTAATCGATGTCTTTTTCAACGTTGCCCCTCAACTCCTTACTCCCACTCATTAGTCTCCTTGTGTCGGTGATTTGAGTTGGAGATGGCTTAAAAATAATTATTCAATTTATAAAAAGTTTCACAATATTTTTTAACTTGATTAAAAATTCAAAATTTTATAAGAATGTGAATGTACACATCAAAGAAGTTTTTAAACATCAAAACAAAAGAACTTATCAATAGGGCAATTTAAAAACAAGAAACCAAGGAATAGAAAGCTTTAAGCTTTCGTTTCCACACTACTAAGTAACCTTTACCGACCTTTACAATATAAGTGATCCATTCTCATTGCCAGCTTAACATCAAAAAAAAGTCGTGAATATAAAATTTTGACAAATGAAAGTGTGCATTGAGCAAGAAACATGGTCTCCGTTGTTTTTTTTTTTTCCAAAATTTCACATCCTGCTTTGTTTTATAGAGACACTAGAGCGCACAGAGCATATAGATGAACAAAAGGAAGGGACTGACGCAAAAACAAAATTATGTATAGGATTTACCAAAAACTACTTAATCAGCCACAAAAATGGAGAAGCAATGACTTGGAAACTACAAAAGTTGCATTCATCCACCAAATTGGTCTATCAAAACAAAATCTCAGGGAAACATTAACTGTGCTGCCACCGCCTGTCTAGCACCCAATTCTGGGTGCTGCAACTAGAAAAGGGGCACAAAAATGTAAAAACAGGAACACATATAAAGCATTTAAAAAAACTTGAATAATAAGAAAAAGTTCTCTCAGCATATTTATTTAAAATTGTGGACTGCAAAATTCACTTTCCACCCTTCTTGGCAGCAGACTTGGTGACCTTGGCTCCACTTGGATCCTTCTTCTCAACACTCTTGATAACACCCACAGCAACAGTCTGTCTCATGTCCCTAACAGCAAATCGACCCAATGGAGGGTACGCAGAGAAGGTCTCAACCACCATGGGCTTGGTGGGAATCATCTTAACAAACCCAGCATCACCATTCTTCAAAAACTTGGGCTCTTTCTCCAGCTCCTTACCAGATCGGCGATCAATCTTAGTCAAGATCTCAGAGAACTTGACAGCAATGTGTGAGGTGTGGCAATCAAGCACTGGGGCATATCCATTTCCAATCTGACCAGGGTGGTTCATTATGATAACCTGTGATGTGAAGTTGGCAGCCTCCTTGGCAGGATCATCCTTGGAGTTGGATGCCACATAACCTCTCTTGAGATCCTTCACCGCAACATTCTTCACATTG
>CAOJBK015845220.1:0-10326 GCA_948294925.1 Codiaeum variegatum | reverse complement strand
CTTGAAAATAAAATTTCAAACTTATTTTCTTGATGTCATTGTAAAGCATATGATATTGTGAGTATGAGATACATTGTATGGAAAGAATGAAAATGTGTACCTGGGTTGTACGATGTTCAAATCATCATAATCATTAGTCCAATGGGTTTGACTTAACTATTGTGAAAGGTCAAGAACAACAATGTGTACCTGAGGTTGGAAGCATTAGGAGCCAATAGATTGAATCTCGCATGAAATGTGATGAGCAAGAGTTGTTCACTTGCGGGAAATCAATCCTTAGAAAGACAATGTGTAGCTTGTGGGATTGATGAACAAAAGTTGTTCACCTTATAAGATTTCAATCAACCCACTAGAGATTTACCCCAATGGAATCTTCGTTTCCTATTTTGGAAGTATAGGATTCACCAATTTAGTGGGAGTACTATCTTGATTAAAGACCAAATCAAATAATAGATTTACATTTCACATAAAATAAAATGATCTTATTATTTTCTGCGATTAGTCTGATAACATGAACGAATCATGTCCACTAAATAAGCATAATTAATGAATAAAATTCATGGGACTAAACTATTGGGAACCTATAATTTTTCCTAACTTATGAGATAAGTATGGATAAGGAAATCTATATAGGAAGCTTCTCACACAGCAATGAAAGAGTTTCCATTTCTTTGGGAAATTAGAAGTATGTTGTCAAAAGTGTTTGGAATACCTTGAGGACAATAGCAAGAGTAAGAGATTAATGAACCTTGAAAAATTTTTCAATTATTCTACTTCTAATATGTCATATATAGTTCATTACCATAAAGTTTGGAGAGTATGGGAATTATTTCAAGTATTAGAACAAGTGTTGTTTCAAGGACAATTGAATTAAACCCTAATCATATGAGATATCATATTTTGTTGAAAAACATTTTATATGCACCTAATTTCATTAAATCATATGGCATGTGGTGGCAAAAATCAATGGTATATTGGGATAACTGTTTAACCAAGAAAGGATTCATTAACTTGGGTGACCAAGGCAGGAATCCTATGACTTTAGGTTGTTCTTGATATGCAAATCCTTAGATGGGTGGATAAGGTTCACTAGAAAGAGTTTCTAGTAAGAACTTGTTTATCGAGAACTTACACCAGATAAAGGTCATATGATCTAGCATTTAGGGTTTGACTTTTTCCATGACCCTAGCTAAGATCAGGAATCCGTAATGAAGGGATTTGAGTACACGATAATTATGATTGAGAGGTTCATACTAATGTCGAGGATATGATCACTGACATTCATTTCTAATTAGGTAGTCATGATATGTTATGCTAGACATCAGTCACGACTTATAAGACTAAGAATGGTATTAGGTTAACACATTTGGTGGGAATAAAAGAGTTTTCTTTATCACATTACTAATTTGAACATGAACCTAGTAAGTCACATACCAAATAGTGATTCCCATTAGCTTGTATGTATCATATTAATGATTAATTGAAGAGTCTAATTAATTGTTAATGATGATAGAATTGAATATGTAATTAAATTTACAAGGATACTAGCATGTTTTGATGTTTAATTCACAAAAGGAAAATTTCAATTATGTCTCAGTTTGTATGAGATACAAATGGTTATGACTAATTGAAATGGTTTTGGATAAACAATAAAATAATTAAGCTTAACATGAGATGTTAGCTTAATCCATATGAGATGTGGTTAATTAAGGTTTAAAGATGATTCTTACTAATTATATACTTAATCAAGTTGACTAATATCAACTAGAACAAGCAACCATTACTTTCCAATATGTTTCCTTAATTTAAGGAAATGTGGTTGGAGAAGTTACGGGTATAAATAAGGATGTATCATCTTTTTTGCTTAACACTCAAGCAAATGGAAGAGATGGAGATACTATTCATCATCTTCTTTAAAGAGTTAGAGAGAGAAAGCTTCAAATTCACACCTAATTGTGAAAGAAAGTTTGTTTTGAAGAAGAGTTCTTAAAATACAAACTCTTTTTCAATTTACCTTAGAGAAAGGAGTGTGGAGAAGTTTTCAAGTCCAAATCCATCCTCAAGTCTCAAGTTCTCAAGTAAAGGAGCAAGAATCATGCATTTAGGTGACCAATGAGAGAAGATTCAAGCTTCTTGAAGAGTTCTAGAGAGCAAGCTTTTGGGAAAAGCTAGGTATGTCTCAAGCTAGAGGCTTTACACTTGAGGAGCTTAATGAAGGATTGCTAGAGGTATTTTTTCTTTTAACCTTTTTTTGTTCAACTTGTGTCTTGCACACAATTGGTGAGATTATCCATGGTTGAAGTAATGGGTCCTTTCATTGGTTTAGGCATTTATCAAAGAGTTTGATAAATGACTAAACCCTCTATATTAAAAGAGTTTTGACATAGAGTTGATTTTCAAAGTGTTTAAAAATTTTCAAATGATTTTGTTAAAAGAGTTTTGACAAAATGATTTTTCTCAAACCCTAGATTAAGGCAAAGTTTCAAATAGTTTGATATATTGCCTAATTTAGTTTTGTTAAAAGAGTTTTAACAAAGTTTAATTTTTGAAAATTTTTTTGAAAACAGGAATCCGAAACCTCCTTACCCTAGGGTTTGGTTTTTCCCAATTCCACTACAAGTTGCTTCCGCTGCGTGGCTCGTTAATTTCACCCTTCAGTAAAACCATGTCAAAATCATTATTGTTAAAAGGGATATTTTTCTTCCACATTTTAAGTATCCTGGGTTTCTTAAATATAAATATATTGGATTCCTTAGTGAATCGAATTTTATTATCAAATGTTGTTAAATATTTATATTAAGTCTCTAAATTAGAAATAATGTAAATTTAAGCTTATGTACTTTTTTGAATTGAGTCTCTATATTTTTATTTGGTGAAATTGAATCTATACATCTTAATTTAGCTAAGGTCTTTGTACTTTTATTTCGATAAAATGTGAGCACCCTTTCTACACTTAAAACTTTAATAAAATTATAAAATCTCAAGTCTAAATAAAACTATAATAAAATAAAAATAAATGTCAGAAAAATAAAATATTTAAATGATGCAAATTTTAAATTTTTTTCTCAACTAACATGAATTATACTAGGAAAATTTTATCGCACTGTGATGAGACCTACTATGATGTACGGGGGTGAATGTTATGTTATAAAAACACAACAAGTCTCTAAGCTTAGTGTGGCGGAAATGAGGATGCTAAGAAGGTTGTATGAGCATACTAGAATGGATAGAGTTTGTAATGAGTATATTAGGGATAAGGTCAGAGTTGGCCCTATAGAAGACAAGTTTAGAGAAGGGAGACTAAGATTGTTTGGGCATATGCGGCGTAGACCTTTAGATGCACCGGTTAGAAAATTAGAACACGTTAGAGTAGATGTGGGTAAAAAAGGGAGGGGTGGACTTAAGTTTACTTGGAGTAGAGTCATTCAACATGATCTTGAGTTCTTAAACATTTCTGATAATATGGTTCACAATCGCCACGAGTGGAGAAAGCAAATCCATATAGCCGACCCTAATTAACTTGGGATTAAGGCTTTGGTGAGTTGAGTTGAGTTGAGTTGTAACATGAATTATACTAATGAAAAATGAATTTCATTTATACCTATTATAACAAAAAGGTGCATATTCTATTATAGTTTCATTTGAATTGATATTTTATAGTTTTATTATAATTTCAAGCATCGAAAATGTGTACATTTTGTCAAAATAAAAGTATGAAGGCCAAATTCTAAAATAAAAGTACATAAACTCAATTTTATCAAATTTCATATAAGTATTACATATTTTCCTTTAAAATTACATAAAATTATAGAGAGTCTATTCATAAAAATAAATAAAAGTAAGTAAGCTAATATTGTGAGGTCCCACCCGAGCGGCCGACGGGATTTTTCAGTGTGCCTTTAAGTTTATGGCTCGAGAAATCAACCACGAGGGGTCAGATTGCACATGGCATCGCGGATTGTGGTTGGGTCCCACATTTGTGCATCCATGTGTGCTTGTTGGCATACACGTGGTGTGATTAGTGTATAGAGTCACCGCCTAGTACTTTAAGAAAATAGAAATTTTTAGGTGATTAAGAAACCATTTGTGAAAAACTCCATTTTAGAAAAAATGATTTTCTACCCAATTGAAAAGGTTGTTCTTTTTGGAACCAAAGGGGGTTCGAGGATTCGCGATCTGATAAAACATTTCTATGAAAAAAAAAATAGTTTTTACCATTTTTACATAATAGTTTTTGGCTTAAAAGTATGCGATTTTAGTTAAAATATGGTTTTTTCTTATGCATGTACCGATATCACAATAAGTATGATGCATGAACATGTTATAATGCATGTGACAAACCATAAAGTGGTAAAATAACGATTTGACCAGGGGTCCTTCCTCTAGACCACTTTAGGTTCTAGGGAAGGCACACTACCTAAAGAAGGCGATAAAGGAAATAAATTACAATTTCCAAATTGAACAGAAATTAGGGTATCTCCCCTCCAGTTTTATTATCTGGGAGGAGCACAAATTCCCCAATACAAAACCATACACCAAAATATAGCAATAACACAAGAATTAATAAAAACAAACCAATCTCAATAACATATCTTAGGAACTAAGTAACAATAACAATAATAATGAAATAGACAAAGAAAAAAAAAGTAAATGCAAATTTGGAGTTGAAGCCATGAGATGGCTTGCAGGTGTATCCCTTTGAATGGGAATCAAACCCCACATCGTTCTCCCTTCGCGCAAAGGGTGGGGGTTGTTCTAATAATAATAGGGTGGTTTGGTTGTTCAGTAGCTAACTAATATTTTTAATAAAATTGTTAACCAATAGCTTATTAATCATTTCAAATTTTGATTAATAAAGAGAGTGATTTTGAATGTCAAATTATTTACCTAAGTTCATTTCAGGGTTTAATTGAATTTGTTTTATGAAAAATAGATTTTTCAGTAAAATATACCTTAATTAGATTAAAGGGCTTGAAATTGAATTCTGATAAAATATGCCTTAATTCAGTTATAAAGGGCTCAAAGTGATTCACAAATTAAGAGTAAGGAAGAATATTGTACCGATTTTACCCTTACTTTGCGGGACTTTAGAATCAGCGGGTCGGAGGGCTTGTCAAAATTGGAGCGAGTCTTTTTGGTGTTCGGAGAGCATTGGTGTTGTTTGTCTAAATTGGAATGGAGTAATTAAATAGCTGAAATGACAGGAACTATAGTTTTAGTTGTGAGTTTTTGATGATTCAGAATGATTGTAGAGGAACTGCAATGTTTAGAGAGCATTTAGAGGTGTTTGGAGGCTAGAAAATAGGTCTAAGTGAGTTTGGAAGTCGGGAAAACTCAAACATGAAATTTTTCTGAATAGTTTGAATTTATAGGGATTCATGCCAGAACCCTAGGAGATAAAACACATTGGTTTGGTGCAAAACGCATGCGTTTGTGGTAAAACACGTGCGTCGTTTGGACCTGGTTTCTGGGCCTGATTTGATTTAATTTGATTCGAGTTTATGGGCTTTCTGAATTTGTTTGAAGTCTGATTTGAGCCTAGTTTAAATCGTTGGGCTCGTATTAACGGGCCAAATTTAATGGTGTAAAAATTAAGATTCATAGTTACCCCTCTTAACAGTCTTGTTTGTGGAAACGTGACTACTAAGTGTTAATGCATTTAATGTGGTAGTTGAGAATTTTCTTATGAAAAGGGCTTGGAGTTTTCATTTTCACATACAAATTTCATTTCTTGCTTTAGCTTTCAAATCGCTTCTTCTAACTTTCTGATTCAGTGAGAAGCTTTTGGATGATACCGGTTGATATTTTTGGGAGGAGGAAGACCTGTCTGCATAGCTGAGTGTGTCTTTGGAGGGAAAGATGATTCTGGATTTCATCGTTCCCCTTCTCAATGACATTGTTAATAATCCATAACTTAGCTTTACTATAGAGGAGTTGCTAGGTGAGGTACCTAACTCGACTGCCGAGGCATCTTATTCCGTTGCAGTGCCATTACAAGATTGGGACACTACTGACCACTTACTAATGGCTAGAGAGCAACCACACACTCCCACAAATTTGGATTTGCTAAAGAACTGCCAGACGCATGTGAGCTAGCTTGGATTCCATATGGTGTGTATTTACTCTCTCTTCTTATTTTTTCTGCACTGCTTGTATTTTTTTGTTGCTCTACGGCTCCACGACATTGTCAATAATCACATCTCTTCTCTCTCTTCTTATCATCCCCAACAAGCACAACAGTATAGTGATTTGACTAGGGATCCATTTGAAGTCCGATTTGAGCCTGGTTTGAATCGTTGGGCTCATTTTTTTTATACTAGAAACAAAATAGAGTTAGTAGTAGAATGGGAATTAAAAATAATGAGACTCAAATTCGTACCTATAAGATAGTAACTTTAGTCAAAGGGGTGGTAGATCATGCTTAGATCATGTTATAGCTTTTCTAAGTTTCGATGAGGCTATCGCTAAGTGTGTCGCTCCGGCTCACTTGGCAGGCTGGCTGAGCTTAGATGTAGACTATTCACTGGATAGAAACTTTGATATTTTCTCTAGCTAAGAGGTGGTGGTGGACCACCAATATTTTTCATTTACCAGTGGGGAGATGATGATGACCCCCTTTGAGTGGGTGGAGGATTTTTGGCGGAGGACCGTTACCTTTGACGTAATGCCGAGACAGCTTCACGAACTGGGTAACTTGCTAGGGGAATGACTGGAATGCAACATTCATGAACTAATTTCTAGGATTGACTTGCTCTCCTGGTTAGACCTAGTACACGATAATATTGACTAGTGTGCTAGGGTTTGCTTGCTGATCATCTTGTCGACCATATTTCTATTTAATGAGGTCGGTTGGGTTGACTTGAGGATCCTAGCTTCTCTGAAGGAATTGAGAGATCTAGGAGAGTATGAATGGGCTAGAACCACTCTAGTTGTGGCATACAGAGTGATGGGAATCTTGTCTGATACTGTCAGGGCTGCTATTCCATCGACCGCTATCAGGTGGGAGGTCAGTATTACCCCCTTACTTTTCTATTTGTTTCTTGCCAATTTGTTGAATTTATCTATTTTCTTTTATAGCTTTAGGCCTTCACCCACATTGGTGCCTTTCCCCCTAACATCATGATACAAAATGAGCTTCACTTTCCAATAGGGAGGATCTGGTGTAAGGACTCTTGGCTCCTTGAGTAGGATAGCCACTCTTTTTCAAATTAATGTCACATTTTATCGACTTTCACTCAGGTATGTTCTGATAGTCTTTTATCCATTCCATTGATAGATTTCTGATTCATTATTACTTTGGTGATCTTAGGTCGTTTGGAGACCCTTCCACATGATTCAACTTGAGCATGTGGACCTGAATGCTATTGAAGTTACTGCCACCTTGAGGTGGATGCTGATTGGTTTGACCTCTTTGATGGAGTTCTTTCTCGGGCAATGTGTGATAGCTCAGTCTACCGAGGAGAGGATTATACCTGCTGACCCTCCTGTATAGATGAGAGAGAAGATGCCTGGTACCTTTTAGGCTTACTAGCAAGTCAGGATATCTAAGGAGGATTATTTGCTCATGGATGCCTCGTACTCGGATTTCGTGACATCCCATCTGATGGTTGGGATGCCCTCGTTTCATGTTAACTGTGGCCGAGCTCAGAGAGGAGGTGCTACAGCAATGAGATAGAGGCCCCGTAGTGGGGGTAGTCGTCAGGTCGTACCTCACCATGGTTTCACCTCTTTAGGTATGGGTGCTTCTTTATCCTATATGCCAGTCAGTACCTGTCAACCTTAGTACAGGCTGCCTCAAATTATTGATCACATCACTTACACTAATGCATCGAGTACTAGTCACATTCACTATTTCGGATATGATTACTTACCGGGGGTTACAAGAGTGGACTTTAGTTAGCTTCTGAAGATGGTACATTCTTTGACCTTTGTTTTAGTAGTATTTGTTATTTGACAGTTTCTGATTTCTGTCTGATCTTTGCAAGTTCCCGATTTATTCTACAGCCTGGGTGTAGACAATCATCAGAGGGTTATGTTCCATTTAAGCACTTTGCTTTATGAAATTAGCAATCTAAGGAGTCGGCTAGAGTAGAGATTCATCAGGCCACATGGTGCACGAGCTGATCCTATGGAGGAGGAGGATGTCGAGGAGCCTATGCCTGAGGATGATGCATGACTTATTTCTATATATGGAATGTATTTAGGCCCCTGTTATGGTTTTTTTTTTGTAAAATCAATTTTAGCTTTTGTTTTGTATTTCAAATTTTGATTTTTATGAAAAATTCAATACCTTTTCATTTTTACTTTGTGATTCTGTGATTTTCGAAAACGATTTTACTTGGAAAATTCGTTTGAAAATATTTTGGATCAAAAATTGAGCGAAAATGAGATCTCGTCAGAATGGATAGTTTTGACTGGCCAAAACACTACGTGACATGTGTCAGCCAACACATGCGTTTAGCCCCTAACACGTGCATTTAGGGGTAAACGCATGTGTTTGGGCCAAAATGCGTGTGTTTAGGTTAAAACGCGTGAGTTTTGTCCTGACTCCCATGTTCAGCCTTTTGAACTCAGTTTTTCTGCCTCGATTCGCATGCCACTATAAATATAAGTATGAAAAATCGATTTTTGACTTAGAAAATCAATGGGGAGTAAAATTATTTTGCAGGAAAAAAGTCAGTTTCTTTTCTTTTTACCCATAACATGGAGCCCTTTTTCAGGTATGTGATGCATGAATGGTGTTAGTAGCTAAGCAAAGTATTGAGAATCAACCTCGAGAAGTATGGTATGTCAGCTTTACCAACTTTTAGGAGTGTTAAGATTAATTGTTCACGTATTTTGTTTCAGGGCTAGTATGGATGAGATGTGTTCGACTTTTGAGGAGTTTTCCTTTTTGCTTGGTGCGAGTCCCAAGGCTATTTTGGCTATTTCAGTTGAGCAGGTAGGGTATTTCAATTCACTAAAGAGGTTGTTGGATTTGAGCATAGAGGCTGCTTTGGATATGGTGAAAGATGATTTGGTCGACCTGCCTGCGTTGGCCTTTATGTTTTGGGTGGAATCAAATGATGACCCTATTTGGATGGCTCGAAGATTGAAGGCCTGTGCCATTGCACTAACTGCGAGCTATATTTTTTTGGGCCCAATTAGACAAGGAGATGCGAGAATAGCTGAGTTAATACTCCAGATGGGTGAAGGTAAGTCAATTGTAGGTATGATTTTTGTTGAAACATTGTTGAGCCTTCTTCGCTACTATGGCTCTAGGGAACCTTAGACTATCAATCTACTTTTACTCCAGGTACTTATACCTTTTTCTGCTTGTCTATTTTAGCATACTTTGAGGCTTCTCTGACTTATGTGTTTGCCTTTCAAATTTGGCTGAGAGACCATCTCAGGATCATTCCTGGACCTAACAAGCTAGAATACTCTACTGCTCAGTAAATTACTAGAAAGATTGGCTCTGAGAAGGAGTGGATTGCTAGATATTAGAGCTGAGTCCTTCTGATTTTCTATGAAAGCCTAATTGCTACACCATTAAGTAGTTTATTCTGAGGAGTCAAGGATTTAAGCATGTGTATTTGCTTGGCTTTTAGTACGTGACTTGGTATCAAGCAATTAGAGTCCTTTGTCAAATGGGACATGATCAGGATGCACCCTCAGATGGTCCTTTGTTTTTGGTGACTGTTAGTAGTGTATACCCTAGAGCTTATACTCATATGTGAATGTAAATGAAAACCTAATTGGTTTTAGTATATATGTTCTTTAAGTGAAAACATTCCTTATATCAAATGTATATATGTTCCTTAAGTATTCAGTCGGGAATCTATTCTCAAAGAGTTTGAGAATATGAGTGATGGATTGCCCTTTTAACAGATGGTTAAATATTGTTCATGGTTATAGGATTATTTGTAGGGACGCCATTAATCTGGAAAACCATAACCTCTATTGTCATCCATGATAAGTATGAGATACTTATTGGTATGGAGGTAGTGAGTCTCATGCTATAAACATTTGATGTCGTGACAACACGTGAGCACACTCATGAGATGAGTAAGTTGAATAGTGACATTAGATGATGGATACATGGGTTATTACCTACTAGTCAGTATTGCATCATCTAGATCATGATTATGCATATGATCCTTAGACTTGAGGTGACATGTTAACTAGCATATTAGTGGCAATGGATTGTTACTACTTACATACCGATGCTAGTCATGTATTGGTATATGGTATATGGTGGCCATAATCAGTGGTATGTTGGGATAAGTATTTAACCAAGAAAGGATTTATTAACTTGGGTAACCAAGGAAGGAATCCTATGACTTC
>CAOJBK015844389.1:0-11741 GCA_948294925.1 Codiaeum variegatum | reverse complement strand
GAATTCATGTTGGGGGCCTGTATTCGGTAATTCACAAGTGTCAATATACATTAATTTAGGTAACTATCAGCTACCTCCAACAATTATGGCAGCAGACTTCTTAAGATAACTGAGCTTGCAGACTAAATTTTGAAAGAATATGAATATCTAGGCTAAATTAATAAAATTGTTTAAGTAAACATAGTCTTCACAGTTTAAATAGTAACAGGACACTGACATTGGATGTTATAGCATGCACCAAATTCATTTACTCTTCCAATGAATTTTCTTAGGTTCAATTTGTAGCTCTATGTATCAGAAGAGTTTGACAGAAAAAATGAAATGAGATGCAGACCGTCGCACTGAACGTAACTGAAAATGAAATTCACAATCCTTAGTATTATAGACTGCTAACTCCAACTACATTTATTGGTTTTATACAAACATTTTATTGCAATATTTAGGGAAGTCATGCATTGAGATGATCTTTTTTCTTTTTTAGTTGTTGAAAGTTACAGGCATAAGAAAGAGAGGTGTCTTTTTAGAAACAGTGAGACTAACTCCAGCTTGCTCTTCCATATTGAAGTCTTCGTTCTTCATTCCATTAGGCAGTTTCCATTCAAAAGAATATAAAAGATTTGCAAGTGTATTTTCTACTATTATTGTTCCTATATTCATCAA
Organism: Codiaeum variegatum; assembly: GCA_948294925.1. Classification (NCBI taxonomy): domain Eukaryota; kingdom Viridiplantae; phylum Streptophyta; class Magnoliopsida; order Malpighiales; family Euphorbiaceae; genus Codiaeum; species Codiaeum variegatum. The sequence goes on along the minus strand of CAOJBK015844389.1, from coordinate 11,081 downwards.
CTCCTTCTAGGTAGGGGTCACCGTATCTAGCTGGTCACAAGCCATATAGGTAGAGCTTGAGGAGCCATTAGGTAGAGCTTGAGGAGCCATTAGAATTCTAGTTTGAGGAGGTCTGAACTTTATTAAGTCTGTTTTTCACATTTTAAGTGAACCATCTACAGCCAGAAAAAAATCAAGATTTGGATTGATAATACCCACAAATTATATTTTCTAGATTAGGCAGTAAATGATTGACATAAAAGGTGACTGTAAATTAGTGCATAAAAGTATATAACAAATAAAAGACAAAGTTCATAAAAGTAATTTTAAGTGTGTGACTGGTGTCTAACAACTCAACTCAACAAAATCTTAATCCCAAGTTAATTGGGGTCGGCTATATGGATTCGCTTTCTCCACTCGGGACGATCGTGAAACATATTATCAGAAATGTTTAAAAACTCAAGATCATGTTGAATGACTCTATTCCAAGTTAACTTAGGTCTACCTCTCCCTTTTTTACCCACATCTACTCTAAGGTGTTCTAATTTTCTAACCGGTGCATCTAAAGGTCTACGCCGCACATGCCCGAACCATCGTAGTCTCCCTTCTCTCAACTTGTCTTCTATAGGGGCAACTCCGACTTTATCTCTGATATACTCATTACGGACTCTATCTATTCTAGTATGGCCGCATATTCATCTTAGCATTCTCATTTCCGACATACTAAGTTTAGAGACTTGTTGTGCTTTTATAGCCCAACACTCACTCCCATACATCATAGCAGGCCTCACCGCAGTGCGATAAAATTTTCCTTTTAGTTTATGTGGAATCTTTCGATCACATTAATACTCTGTAAGCACTCATCCATTTCATCCTCCCCGCTTTGATTTGATGAGCAACATCCTTCTCACAATCTCCATTCTCTTGCAAGATAGATCTTAAGTATATGAAATGTGTGCTTTTAGATATGGCAACATCTTCTAAACACACGCCCATCTGCTCATTTCTATTATCTTCCCTAAATTTACAATGCATATACTCAGTCTTCTTCCAACTAATTTTAAAGCCTTTCGTCTCCAAAGCTAATTTGTGGAAGTGAATTTTAGCAATTTCCCGGTGTCCATCCAAAGCTAAGTGGAAGTGAATTTTAGCAATTTCCTGCTTATAAATCAAATATGCCATGAAAGTTTCATGCTCAAACTGCCTAAATACAGGGACTCATGTTCAAATTCTGCAGTCTAAACCAGAGTTGAAGAAAAATGTACGTTTATGGGAGCAAGTGTCATTGTTGGTTCATGAGGCATCCTTGATTGCACTCAAAGAAACCTATTAAAGTTGGTGTGTGGTCCAGTCTTGTTGCACTTGATAGGTGTCTTATGAATCCATCAACATTTAAAATGAAAAAGGGACTTGGAACCCAAAGCAGACGCAACTATACATACATATAGACATGCATACATATGTACGTACTACATTTTTATATGTTCATCCTCATGACATCTATACATTTTATACAAACATTTTACTTCAATATTTAAGAAATCATGCATTGAATGTGATCTTTTTATTTTTCAGCTGATAGAAGTTACTAAAGGTGCTCGTGCTTCGCAGACAGGAGGATGAGAGGTGTCTTTTTAGTAATAGAAAGACTAACACCAGCTTGCTCTTCCATATCGAAGTCTTCATTCTTCATTCCATTAGGTAATTTCCAATCAAAAGAATATAAAATATTTGCAAGCATAATCTCCACAGTTATTATTCCCATATTCATCCCAGGACGAATTCTTCTTCCAGATACAAATGGTAAGAACTCAAAATTTTTTCCTTTAAAGTCAATGGAGCTATCAGCAAATCTTTCGGGGTAGAACTGTTCAGGGTCTTTCCAGTATTTAGGATCACGTCCGATTGCCCACACATTAACTTGAATAAGGGTTTTGGGATAAATATCATACCCATTGACTTTAAAGTGAGACATGGTTTCTCTTGGTAGTAGTAAAGGGGCTGGAGGATGTAATCTTAGAGTTTCTTTTACTACCATCTTGAGGTATTCAAGCCGATCAAGATCACCTTCACTTGCTCTTCCTTTCTTTCCAACAACATTTCTAATCTCATCTTGTAATTTTTCCATTACTCTTGGATTCATAACAAGCTCTGCCATCGCCCAATTCACTGTAATTGCAGCAGTGTCTACTCCAGCTGCAAACATATTTTGATAGGAAAAGGAAAATAAGAGAGTTATTTTCATCTTATGTTGATGATGGTAATAGCAGTTGGAGATAACACAAAACTTCTATTAGAATAGTTAATAACATGGACTGCATATGGGCTTACCAGGAGGATTGCCTTGATATTATTTTTACTGAACTTGTTACCTTCACCGACTGCAGCTTGTTCCTTCTCTATGTCTAGCAGCTCATCAATCATGTCATGTTGCTCCTTTCTTCTTTCTGGTTTAAGATGATCATTGATAACATATTCAAAGAAAGTGTCTTACCTCATGAAAAACTCAGTCCTAGCAGGATAACCAGTTATCCAATCAATGATCCAGCCGACAAATGGAAACAATTCGCTATTGGAGAAACTTCCACAGCCTCAACATCATGAATCACTTCATGAAACCTGTCTCGATCAAAGTTAGTTCCTCGATAATCAAATCCAAATGACATCTTAAATGTGATATTTGCTGTAAGAGCATACAACTTCTCGGTAAGATTAACAGAAGTTGCAAAAGATGCTGAGATTTGGAGATAGAATTAAATGAGCAATTCAACTTCTTCTCTTAGGGACTGAAAAGACTGCACTCTCTTCAAGGTAAAGAGGTTTAGGACAAGTAGTTTCCTCATGTTTCTCCAGTGATCACTATAAGGGGTGAGAGCCATGTCTAAATAATTGTAGGTGAGCCTGGCTGCTCCAGCTAAATGTGGTCTGCTATAAGAGGCAAGATCATGAACGTTTACGACTTCTCTTGCTGCCTGAGCAGAAGAGACTACAACAATTAGTATACGGCCACGTTTAAGGAGAATAAAAGGGCCATATTTCTTGGAAAGTTGCCAATAAGATTGGTGAAGCAATTCACCAAGTTGATGCAAGTTGCCTAAAATTGGAAGCTTAGGAGGGCTGGTTGGAGCTGCTGATTTTCTCTTCTGTCTTCATTTTTCTTTTTAAAGATGAGTGGTACCATCAGAAGAGGAAAGTAAGCCATATTTGCAGAGCATGGGGAGCCATTAGAGCTCAAGTATGAGGATCTGAGCTCTATGAATTCTATTATTCACCTTTAAATAAACTAATTACAACCAAGAATTCCATTAAGTCCAAAAAATTAGATTGTTCAAGATAAGGCAGTAAATGATTGATATTGGCCTTGTTTTGAAATTCTTGGTTGTATATGCATACCATCACATGTGAAAATGGTGATTTTAAATGAGTGCACGTATGTGAAACATGTTATATTACCGTCCAAAACCAAAGTTGAAGAGAAAAAAAATGAGAATCTCCTTGTACAAGTATATCAACCTCTCGACCTCAAAAAAAAAAAAAAAACAAGGTATATCAACTTCTCAATGTTAGATCACAGGGCCAGCTTGAGCCTATTAAAGAAGGAGCATGGTCCAGTTCTGCTGCACATGGGCCTGAGTTGGGTCTTCTTTCATGTTTAGCTCTATTTAGCCATGAACTTTTCCTCAATTTCCACATAAGTCCATTTAGTTTTGGGCAGGAAAAGTAATTTATTATCATAAAATCCCTAAACTGAAAATCTCTGCTACTAAATTAACATTTTTGGTGTGTGAACTCGGGAATTTTTGTCAATTTGGTATCTAAATTTTCAAAACTTTTAATTTGGTGTGTGGTGTCTTGTTTCGGTTGGTCCACGAAATAAGATGAAGTGAGACAATGGTCAGGTGATATGAACACATCAAAACAATAAACAAATTAAAACATAACAATTCCCCAATTTTTAGGGTTCTTCATCTACATAACTTCTATCTTCTCCATCTGAATTTCTTAATTCTTCTTCTTCGCCCTTTTTTTTTTAAATTTCAAATTATTTACCTTCTCTTTCTCGTTTTATTGTACTATGTTACTTCTTTTTTTAATTCTTAATTCTTCATCTTCTCTTTTTCTTTCGACCAATTCTTCTTCATCCTACCAGCTACAATTCGGCCGAAGTAGAAGAGAGGAAGCATGTCAATATCAAGAGAAATAGATAAACGTGAATGTAGGACCTAGTGTTATGAAGGTTGAATGAAAATATTCTTACGGTTGGTGTTTAATATGTTATTATTATTATTATTATTATTTGTTACTGTTTAGAGATGCACATCAGTGTTTGTAAAAATGCCTGAATGAGAATTTCAACTTGTACACATTAAACAACATTGAAGATACAGACAAAGACTTAAACCTGCACACAAATTGGCCCATTCATCACAACACACACATATGCCCTATTCATCACTACATATTCTTGCCATTTGAACTAATTGCAAACTACATACATATTTATCACTCAAATATTACTTCTGAAGTCGACATCTGACATTGAAGAATCAAAGGTAATTTTGAAAAGAATGATGGATTGAATGAATTTTCTCACTGACGAGATGAACCCTAAATTTTTTTTGTAAACGGTAGGATTTGGGGATAATTGGGAACTTTGAAAAAGTTTATAGATTAGGGTTAAAAATGTTTTTTACCTTTTAGGTTACCATTATTTATTTTTCACGTAATATTTAAATTTGTTCCAGGTTAGATATTAGACAAGGATAACCGGTGATTACACTGAAATGAAAGGATTTAACATATTCACACACCAAATTGAAAGTTTTGAAAGTTCAGACGCCAAATTAACGAAAATTGCCTAGTTCACACACCAAAAATGTTAATTTAATGCCACAAACCCAAGAACAAAAAATCCCCAATTTCAAGTTCCAAATCCTAATTCCCTCTGAAACTCGCGATTCCGCTAGGCAACATGAAATCTAATTTGTCTTTCTTCATCTATGTTAACATGCGATTCCAAATCATTATCGTTCAAGCCTATTTCTTTGCCCTGATATCATATTTCTCTTGAGAATTTTGTTCTCTAAAAGATTTCGAAAATGCAGAGGTATTCAAAGTCGAATCTCATGGCAGAAGGTTCTTTGGGTTTCTGGACTTTAATTTGAATGTAATTAATCACAATTTTTTGATCAAGAAAGAAATTTAATCATGAAACTTAGGGCTTAGAACTGAACTGGACAGATGATCGGTGTGAATTATGCGACCAAAAGTGGAATCTATTGGCTATTTGTTTCTTAAATGTCCCTATGCTCGTACTATTTGGTATGGATGAAAATGGGAATAATTATTGATGTAAATCTTTCTATGCTTGTACAGTTTGGTGGTCCAAAATTACAAGTTCTCTCAAAGAAAGAGGAGTATGGAGTCATTCAGGGTATTGCCTACCTTACTTATGGAGATTTGGAAGCAAAGGAATTCTTAGATATTCAGACAGATTGTGTTAACCAACTCAATTAAAAAACTATTATCGCCATTACTTTGGCTGTGAAAACCAACACTTCAATCCTTCACCATTAAGAATTCTTAACCCCTAAGCTTATGTGCCTATAAAAGGCTTGTGCCTTATGAAAATGATACACACACCAAAATTGGTAGGAGAGTAAGAGAGTTGGTGAGAGTTGAGAGAAATCTGCAAGAGTGTGAGAGAAAAATATAGAGTATTTTCTTCTATTTTTAGAGAGAGATTAAAATTATCCTCTCTTAATTATATATATAGAGAGAGGTTGTACTCCTATTAATTTTTCTTAGTGAATTCTTCTATTCTTACCCGTGGTATTTTCTCGATTTGTTTGGGATTTTTCATGTAAAATCTCTGTGTTAATTCTCTTCAATATATTTTTTCAGATTATTTTAGTTGTAATTTATTCTATCCGTTCGCAGCATGATCCTAATATTTTTCAACAAGTGGGATCAGAGGTCGATCGTGGTGAATTGTGATTGAAGTAATGGCGGCAAAATTTGAGATTGAGAAATTTAATGGAAGTAATTTCTCACTGTGGAAATTGAAGATAAAGGCAATACTGAAAAAAAGATAATTGCTTGGCGGCTATCAGTGAGAGGCTGAAAGAATTCACAAATGACAATAAGTGAAATGATATGGACGAGAATGCTGTTGCAGACCGTCATCTGGCATTAGCAGATGAGGTATTATCAGGTTTAGAAGAAAAGAAAACGGCTAAGGAAATATGAGATCACCTCAGCAAATTTTATGAGGCCAAATCACTCAATAAGAAAATTTTCCTTAAGAGTAAGTTGTACACTCTTTGGAATACTCTGAATATTTTATTCTCTTAACTTAGATTGTTGGGATATAAAGTAGAGCCAAGTGAACGTGCTGAACTTCTACTCCAAAGTCTACCAGATTCATATGATCAACTCATCATCAACCTAACAAATAATATTCTCACAGATTTTCTAGCCCTCGATGATGTTGCAGCCGCGGTTCTAGAAGAAGAAAGTCGGTGCAAGAATAAGGAAGACAGGGTGACCAATTCCTAGGAAGCAGAAGCCTTGATTGTGACGAGAGGGAGATCAATGGAACGTGGCTCTAGTGGGAGTCAGGGTCATGGTAGATCAAAATCAAGAAGTAAGAAGAATGTAAATTGCTATCACTGTGGCAAAAAGGGTCACCTGAAGAAGGATTGTTGGAATTTGAAAAATTCCAATCCTCAAGGAAATGTTGCTAGTACCTTGAACGATGGTAACACTCTATGTTGTGAAGAGACGACAACTAGTACATACAGAAAAAAATTTTCTTATGTGTGGTGTCTTGATTCAGCAACTACCTGGCATATGACCTCTAGAAGAGAATGGTTTTCTCATTATAAACCTATCTCAGGAGGACTTGTGTATGGTATTAACGATCAAGCTTTGAAGATTGTCGGAATTGGAGCCATCAAGATAAAGATGCACGACGGTACAATTCACACTGTCGAAGATTTGCGACATGTGGAGGGTGCTAAGAAAAATCTATTGTCTATTGGACAATTAGATGATCTTGGGTACAAGATCAATATCCAGAACGTCATTATCAAAGTACTACGTGGCGCACTTGTACTTATGAAGGGACAAAAGCTAGTTGCAAACTTGTATATGCTGATGGGAGAGACTGCACAGGAGGCAGAAGCATCAGTTGCTTGAAGTGGTTCAAGTGAAAGATTGGCGATGTTATGGCATTGCAAACACGGGCATATGTCAGAACGATGAATGAAAATTTTAGCCGAGCAGAATCTACTTCATGGTCTCACAAAGGTATCTTTACCTTTTTGTGAACATTGTGTTATAAATAAGCAGCATTGTGTAAAGTTTAACACATCTAATTCTAGAAGCAAGATTATTCTAGAGTTGATTCACTCTGATGTGTGGCAAGCACCCGTTTCGTCCTTAGGAGGATCAAGGTACTTTGTGTCCTTTATTGATGATTACTTCAGGAGATGTTGGGTGTATTCTCTCAAGAGGAAACATGATGTGTTTGAAGTCTTCAAAGTATTCAAAGCACAGGTAGAACTTGATTCTGGAAAGAAGATCAAGTGTTTGAGGACAGATAATAGAGGTGAATATACAAGTGGAGAATTTAATAAATTCTGCAATCAAGAAGGCATCAAGAGATAATTCACTGTGGCATACACTCCACAGCAAAATGGAGTGGCAAAGCGAATGAACAAAACCTTGTTGGAAAGAACATGGGCAATGTTGGGAGCTGCAGGTCTACCTAAGTCATTTTGGACAGAAGCAGTCAACATCGCCTGTTATGTGATAAATCGGGCACCGTCAACTGCAATTGAGTTGAAGTCATCGATAGAGATGTGGACTAGTAAACCTGTTGATTACTCAAACCTCCATGTGTGTGGAAGTCCTGCATATGTTATGTATAATGCCCAGGAAAATACGAAGCTGAATCCAAAATCCAGAAAATGCATATTTCTAGGATATGCAGAAGGAGTCAAAGGGTATCACTTATGAGATCCCATTGCCTATAAGATTGTCATCAGTAGAGATGTGACATTTACAGAAGATAAGTAGCAAGAAGAAGGTGATAGTAGGAATTTAAAGGAAGATTCAGAGACTATAAAAACACAGATCGAAAAAGAGTTTCATCAAAATGATTCTTATGTAGTAACACCTGAACATGAGGAGCAAGAACCAGTTGAGTCTGAAGGTGTAAAAGTTCGACGATCAACTCATGAAGAACAACACTAGTTTGGCATTTTGATTATATTATGGAGAGCAACGTTGTGTACTGCTTTCTAACTGAGGATGGAGAGCCATCAACTCTCCAAGAGGCAATGACTAGTTGAAATGCATCTCAGTGGATGGCAGTAATGCAAGAAGAAATGGAAGCTCTACATAAGAATTAGACTTGGGAGCTTGTGACGTTACCACAATGATGGAAACCTATTGGCAACAAATGGTTTACAAGATCAAGCATAACAACGATGATTAAGTAGAGCGGTATCGTGCTAGATTGGTAGTGAAGGGGTATGCTCAGAAAGAAGGCATAGACTTTAATGAAATATTTTCTCCAGTGGTTCGACTTACTACAGTCCATGTAGCCTTGGCAATGTGTGCTACATTATGTGAAAATTGCTTTTCTTCATGGAGATCTTGAAGAAGAGAACAAGGAAAAGAGAACTTGGTTTGCAGGTTGAACAAATCTCTATACGGATTAAAGAAGGTGCCAAGGTGTTGGTATAAGAGATTTTATTCCTTCATCATGAGCCTTGGATACAATAGACTCAATGCAGACCCTTGTGCATACTTTAAGAGGTTTGGTGAAAATGATTTCATTATCTTCTTGTTATATGTTGATGACATGTTGGTAGCAGGCCCCAACAAAGATCATATTCAAGAACTAAAGGCACAGTTGGCTAGGGAGTTTGAAATGAAGAACTTGGGACCGGCAAACAAGATTCAAAGGATGCAAATTCACCGAGACAGAAATAGTAGGAGATCTAGCTACTCCAGAATAATTATTTGAAGAAAATCTCGACGTGCTTCAACATGCAAGATTGTAAGCCAGTTTCTATTCCAATTCCTACTAATTTCAAGTCATCCTCCAGTATGAGCCCTAGTAATGAAGCAGAGAGGGTGGAGATGTCTCGAGTACCGTATGCATCAGCAGTGGGAAGCTTAATGTTCGCTAAGATTTGTACCAGACCAGACATTGCACATGCAGTGGGAGTTGTGAGTCGGTACATGGCAAATCCTAGTAGTGAGCAGTGGAATGCTGTTAAAAGGATCATGAGATACATCAAAGCAACCTCGAATGTTGCATTATGTTATGAGGCATCAGACTTTCTTGTCAGAGGATATGTTGACTCAGATTATGCAGGTGACATGGATAGAAGCAAATCAACTACAAGTTATGTGTTTGCACTTGCTGGCGGAGTTGGGTATCAAAACTGCAGTCAGTTGTAGCTACGTCAACAACAAAAGCAGAGTATGTGGCAGCTACACAAGCCAGTAAAGAAGCAGTATGGTTGAAGATGTTGTTGGAGGAGCTCGGGCACAAACAACAGAAAGTTTCTCTATTTAGTGACAGCCAAAGTGCCTTGCATCTTGCAATGAATCCAACATTCCATTCAAAGACCAAACACATACGAGTTTAGTACCACTTTGTTCAAGACAAAGTGGAGGAAGGAACTATCGATTTGCAAACGGTCTATACCAAAGACAACCTAGCAGATTTGATGACAAAATCAATCAACAATGACAAGTTTATATGGTGTCGATCCTCTTGTGGCTTGACGGAGACGTAAGCAACATGAAAAACGCAAGATAGAAAAATGATATGAAGATGTGATTGATCCTCAATCAAATCTTCAAGGGGAGATTGTTAACCAACTCAATTTATAAAAAAAAACTATTACCGCCATTACTTTGGCAGTGAAAACCAACACTTCAATCCTTAACCATTAAGAATTCTTAACCCCTAAGCTTATGTGCCTATAAAAAGGCTTGTGCCCAATGAAAATGATACACTCACCAAAATTGGCAGGAGAGAGTAAGAGAGTTGGTGAGAGTTGAGAGAAATCTCCAAGAGTGTGATACAAAAATATAGAGTATTTTCTCCCATTTTTAGAGAGAGATTAAAATTATTCTCTCCTAATTATAGAGAGAGAGGTTGTACTCCTATTAATTTTTCTTAGTGAATTCTTTTATTTTTGCTCGTGGTTTTTCCCCGATTTGATAGGGTTTTTCATGTAAAATCTCTATGTTAATTATCTTCAATTTATTTTCTCAGTCTATTTTAGTTGTAATTTACTCTATCCATTTGCTGCACGATCCTAATATTCCTCAGCAGATTGATCCTGATCTGGTAAAGGCCATTAATTTGACCAGGAAGATCCTGTCAGAGGTGGAACAGCTCAATGCAAATCACCAGCACAGCCTCTCAGGTGCAGGCAGGTTGATATTCAGAAATGGCAGCCTCCTTAAGCTGATTGCATTAAAGTAAATACCAACGCTAGTGATGATGCTGCAGGAAGATGGAAGCGATTGCAGTTGTTGCTAGAGATTTTGTCGGAAAGTTGATTAAAGGCACCACAAGGAAGAGGAAGGTACATTCAGTTGCAGTGGCAGAATTAGAAGGAATTGTTTTGGATCTTCAAATGACATAATCAGCTCCTCTCTCAAGAATTACTATCGAGATAGACAACCAGCTTATTGCTAATGCTGTGTATAAGTCTATTGAGAGCAATCCTAGTTGAAATCCAGGCAATGTTAGGTGCTGTCAAAATCTATGTAATCATTTTATTTTTTTTTCAATTGTATTGACCAAAAGGGAAGCAAATCATGCTACTAATTGGGTTGACAAATTTGCTTTAGCAAAGGATTTGTCTCCAATTTCTGTCCCTGTTATTCCTTCACAATTCGAGACTATCATGTTATCTGTTATTCAGTGTTATATGCCTTGAAGTTTCGAAGACCCGAAGGTCTGTGACGAAGGTGGATAACGAAGGCTGCTATGCCCAAGGTCGAAGGTGTGCTTCGTGCAGTCTCCTCGAAGGGTATGCTTCGCACCCTTCGCCTTCGAAGACCTG
>CAOJBK015844335.1:0-10928 GCA_948294925.1 Codiaeum variegatum | reverse complement strand
AAAATGAATTAGTGGTTTTCCCCCCCCCTTTTCCAGCTGACCCCCCCCCCCCCCCCCAGCTCTTAGAGTAAGGTGGAACTTCCCGAGGCAAATCCAATAATCGTGGTGGCTCCCGACTCCATCACTTTTGATCTCGTGGTTTGGGATGTCGAGGCTACAGATCCTCGTGCTACTAATGCCTCGACTATAATCACCAATTCTTTAACTCTATTGTATATAATTTATGGGGCAAAACTATTACTTCTCTTTTTTCCCCCTTATATTTTGTTATGTAATGAAATGAATCTCTTTTGTTTCATTGATTTTTGTACATGTATGATTATGTGGTCTTTGCTTATTTCCTATCCTTTCTCTTTTGTGGTGAGTATAAAGCTTTAATTATCCAACCTTCTTTTTAGGTAAGGTCGATTTTTATTATCTTAACCTCCCTTTTAGGTAAGGTTAATTTATCCAACCTCCCTTTTAGCTAAGGTCAATTTTTATTATCTTAACCTCCAGTTTTAGGTAAGGTTAATTTATCCAACCTCCCTTTTAAGTAATGTTGATTTTCATTAACCCCCCTTTTACGTAAGGTTAATTTACCCGACCTCCCTTTTAAGTAAGATCAATTTTTATTAACCTCCTTTTTAGGCAAGGTTAATTTATCTGATCCCTTTTTTAGGTAAGGTCAATTTTTATTATCTTAGCTAGTTTTATTTATCTAACCTCCCTTTTAGGTAATGTCTATTTTTATTAACTTAACTTTCCTTTTAGGTAAGGGTTTTTTTATTCGACCTCCCTTTTAGGTAAGGTCTACTTTATTAATTTAACCTCCCTTTTATATAAGGTTTTATTTATCCGACCTCCTTTATAGGTAAGGCCAATTTTTCAATGTTTGTACTTTCCCATATACTTGTGTTTTTTATTATGTCTTTCCTTGCATTAATAATCATCAGATTATGAACAAAATTGGAAAAAAGTATTAATGTTGAAGCTTGATCTGACAATATTTGTTACATAGAGAAAAAAAGAGTAAACATTAAATTAAACTTTATAGATAGAACCAGTTGGGAAGTTCCTTCCCTTTGGCATCCTCCAGTCTATATGCCCCTTTTCTAATGACCTCCTTAATTCTATGAGGTCCTTCCCAGTTAGGCTGGAGCTTTCCAACCTCAGTGTCGCCTCTAATGATCTCTGCTTTTCTTAAGACTAGGTTACCTTCTTGAAATGACTTATTTTTTACTCTCTTATTATGGTACTGAGCCACTTTTTGCCCATAATCCCCCATTCTAACTTATGCTAACAACCTCTTCTCTGTCAGTAAATCCTAATCCAGACATCATTCTAGCTCTTGATCAATATCCACTGTATGATCCACCCTATAGGTTAGCTATCTAATCTTTACTAGTACATATGCCTATGTTCCAAACATTAATAAAAAAGGAGTTTCTCCTGTAGGGATTCTTGGTGTGGTTCGGTAACTCCAAAGTACATTATTAAGCTTTTCTGCCAATCCCCATTTTTTCTCTCATAGCCTCTTCTTCAAACCTTGTAATAGGATTCCATTGGATACCTTTGTTTGCCCATTTGATTGAGCTTGAACACATTTCTTTGAATTCTCATGAGTCGAACTGCTTTCCATTATTTATGATTAAAACCTTCAGGACCCCATACCTAAATACCATGAAATCCTAAAAAGAAGTTTGTGATCGTGGTCTAGGTTATGGTTGGCACTAGCTCAGCCTCTATTACTTAGAGAAATGTTCCATAGCTATGATAAGGAACTTAGCTTATCAAATTGATTATGGGAAAGGGCCCAGAATATCTATTCACCATTGATAAAAAAGGCCATGTTTCTCTAATAGGGTTTAGCTAGGATGACGCCTTCCTCGGGACATTGGCATGTTATTGACACGATAAACTTTCATTTACTAATGTTTTTGCATCCTCTTTGATGTTTGGCAAATAATGTCCTCATAGTAGTGTTTTCATTGCTAGAGTAGAGATAGCTTCATGTGGCCCACAAATTCACCTTCTTCTTTAAGTATGCACCTTGATAACTAACAATTATACATTATTTTCTCCTATATTCTTGGTAATTTTACTAATTAAATTGAATTTAATTTATTTATTATAGTATTTTTCAGCCATTTCTAAGTAATTAATTGCATTCTGGAGCTCGGAGGAACTAGTTCAAGGTTCAGGCTCGAAAGATGAAGAAAATGCATCAAAAAGGAGTAGAAAATCAAACCCCGGGGCTGCCCCACATTTTGGCTCATGGACCATGAGCTAGACCATGAGAAATGCTAAAAAATTGAGAAAAAGTAGCTTCTCATGGTCCCCAGTAGGGGTTGTGCCAGGGACCGTGAGAGCTTACTGCTCAATCTGTGAAATTCTGGCTGATTTGACCCTATCTTGATATTTTGGGCATAACTCGAGCTATCTAACTCCAATTGAGGCTATTCAGGCACCGTTGGAAAGATAAGAGAAATATATACAACTTTGAAGCAGAGAAAAAATTCTAATTATTTCATATGGATGTCTAAAATTTATACGAAATTCAAATATCTGATTCTAGGTACCAATCTAACTTATGCTGACTTGGCAAAAATTGGCAAACCCATGCTTGACACCTATCTAAAACCAATTGAGCCTTAAATAACTATAAAAGGAAATCATTTATATCAAATCGAGGAGGCTCTTACGTGGAGGCTCTCTCTTGAGGGTCTGGTCTGATCTTGGATCTTAGAAGTCTAGGGTTCACCCAAAACACCAAGAGCTACTAAGATCCAAGGATTTACATATCAAAGGAGCAAATTAGAGGTGGAGAAACATATCTATATGTAAGAGGGAGCAAGATTATCATTGTAATTGAAGGATTAAGCTAGGGTTCTTCATAGGTTCCTTAGTTTATTTCTTTTCTCTTTCAATTTCTTATTCTATCTTTGCTACTATAAATGAAACTTGTCTAATCTACCTAGATTAGATGAGTATTTCATGTTTTGTATGGATTGATCAACAGTCTGTTCAATGAATATTTAGGTTTTTAATCAAGTTTAGTTTTTGATACTTGAATTTCCATAAATCATTTACAATTGCTTGCTTGTTCTTGATTTGTGTTGTTTAAACTTTGCTAGAGATAGGGAGTTAAGACATAGAATACTAAAAAACTTTATAGGTTTGTCGAAGGTAGATTCACAACTCCTAGGGTTCTACATATTTTTCAATAGAGCATTAATGTCGTTTCTAATTGAATAGGATCGATAAGAGATTCCTTTCCTATTACTTAGGAAATCAGGGTATAATTACTTGAGAAACATTTAAAACCATTCTAGTGAAAAATCCCACTTAATGATTAACTAACTTATTCATTGATTTGTTGATTAACCATATGATTTGAGAAATATGAGTCGAAGTCTTAGTAGATTCTCTATTTCATATTTGTTTAATCCTTAGTCTCATAAGTTCTTGAAGTTATCCCTTAGGTTTAGTTAGGAATTATATGATTTTAATTTTCAATTCTTAATCCATGATTATTTGTGAACTAAACAATGGTTTAAGTTTGAGCTAGTACTTATGTCAATGTCCTTTAGATCGACCTCATTACTGTTATACTACCCAAACGATAAGTGCACTTGCCTAGAGCCAGGGTAGAATTAGTCATCGAGCAATTATAAATTTAAGACCCCTAGTGTTGCTTTTAATGCATCAAGTTTTTGGTGCCATTGTTGGGGACACTTATGCTCAATATTAGCGATATAATAGCAACTGTTGATCTAGTCTTTTTATTCATATTTCTTTATTTTCATTTTCATTTACTTTTGTTTTTTTTAGGGTTTTTTTTTTCTATTTTACATTTTTTGTTGTTTTAGTTTTTGTTTATAGAAAATTTCTCCATGGATGATTAGTACTATCAACAACGAAGATCCTACTGGAATCAAGAATAGGAGTAAGTGGGAAATCATTACCACAATAACGGACACATCTTTCAAGATGATTTCCCAAATGAATATGGATGGGAACTACCAGGAAGGCATTATTACAATCCCGGGCGGAGAAATTACTTTATATTTTCTTAGAGGAGAATCAATGAGCAGAGTGTTCCTCCATCCGGATTTTAGCCAAGGGATCCCATGTATCAACCAGCCCCTCGACCAAAGGAAAGTGATGTGGGAGAGATGTTGAAAGAATATATGGTGGCTAATGATAAAAGAGTTCAGGCACATGAGGTTATGCTTAGTGACATCTAGGCCTTACTATAGAAACTCGAGATCCAAATGGGTCAAATTGTTGAAATGATGAGTGCTTGGCAATCGTATACACTACCTAGCAACATCGATGAAAACCCAAAAGATGCCATGATCCAAACACCCACCATTTCTGTATCCCGAATTCCAACCATTGAACACCCTACGACACCATGCCTTACACCACTACCACCCTTCTCAAAATGCTTACTTGTTGGAGAAACTAGTAATGTGATGATACTTGTGGTCTCCAAACCTACATTAGAGAAGGAAATCTACACCAAGCAGGTGTTGGAAGAGAAGTTGAAGAAATTTGGGTGGACAATCCAAGAGCTAAAGGGGGTGGAGGAAGATGTCGTATGCGACCTCTTGGAAGCTCAACCAATTTGTCCCACCACAAGCCAATGGGTAATTCTCTTTGCAGATTATTCCCAACCTTATACATTCTGGTATACATCTAATGGAGAACCAAAAATAATTTTTGTTGTTGAAAGAAGGCTGTGTAAGGGCCAACACCCTTACACACTCTTCTTTTTTTTTATTTATGGAGGTATCCAACACAATATAACCTCTACTTCCTTAGTGGAAGGTGAATAACATTAACATCTAGCTAATAAGATGTTAAAGAACAGTTAAATAGGAGGAAACCCATTAAACTTTAAAATTTTTCTTGCTTTTACTTTCTTGTTTTAATTTATTGTGTTTTTGTTTTGTGATTTTCTTCACCTTGTCTTGTTGTGGTTTCGATGTGAAATCCATGCTAACCTTGGCTTGTAGCACTTCATGTCTCAACTTTAGCACATATTATACTATTTTGGATAGCTGGACACGTTATGTTTCAGGGCAGTATTTCTATTTCCCTCTCTGGTTTATCATGTTTACACACATTGGGGACAATGTGTGATTTAAGTGTGAGGGGGATAATTTATTGCTTGTATGCATGGTTGTATGATGGTTTAATTATCATTATGCATGATTGTATGAAACATGTATGGCAAGCCTAAGCTCAACTTGATACAAAATTCACTTGCATTTGTCTTAGACTTTTTAAAATTGGAGAATTTATTTTTTGTTAATTCACTCACATAGACTTTAATTTTCATAATTACTTTGTTTTTTTTTTTTATTAAACTTTGAACATAGTGGTCAAAATTAGGAATCCACTTGTCACTATTTCCACGACTAGGTTTTAAAGTGTTTAGTTACGATTGAGTATTTAGTCTTACTCTTGGCATAAGTCAGATTAGGAAACTTGAGTTTTTGATAGGAGTTCTTGAGGAATGGAACTAAATTGAAAATAAAATGTACTCATGAGAAAAATGTACGTAAAGAAAAAAATTGGGGACTTTGAAAATTACAACATATTTCACTAGTTTCGTATTGTGCAAATCGATATATCCAAAAAAATGAAACCATGAATAGTGCTAGTAGCTCACTAATCAAGTTTGTAACTAGTTTAGTAACCAGGGGTCAGCACCACAAAGCATTTACCTTCGTGCCAAAAGACTAATGACATGGTTAGCTAAGTCAGATTCCTTACAAATTTGAAAATCTCATTGATACTTTGCACTAAACAAAGAAAAACTTTTCTACTCCCAAAGAAAAATTGATTGAATGACTCAAGGAATTCTTAGGTTGAATTTCTTGATGGAGCCATGTTTAGAGAATAAACATTCAATTTGGTGATTAAATTGTTTTAGAGCTAGATCATAAAACATGCATTCATGGATTCCGAACTCGATAACCTTGTCCCTAGTTTAGTCATGAAACCAAAGTATTGTGAAAACCAAGCATCTATGCAAGTGAATTTTTACTCTTATTGTTGTCTCAATTTTCTGAGGTATTTGATATAATAAAAGTGGGGGTTATATTGATTGTGCTTAGGTTTGCTTGAGGACAAGCAAAGGTTCAAGTGTGGGGGAGTTTGATAACTAGCAAATTATATATTATTTTCTCTCATATTCTTGAAGATTTTACTTGTTAAATTGAAATTAATTTGTTTGTTCAAGTGGTTTTTATCCATTTCTAAGTAATTAATTGCATTTCATAGCTCGGAGGAACTAGTTCAAGGTTTGGGCAAGAAAGATAAAGAATATACGTCAAAACGGAGCAAAAAATCAAGCTTCGGGGCTGCCCCACGGTCTAGCTCAAGGCCTATGAGCCAGCCTGTGAGAAATGCTAAAACATTTGAGAAACATTAGCTTCTCACAGTCCCCAACACGGGCCGTGCCAGGGACCGTGAGAGCCTACTGCCCAATCTGTGAAATTCAAGGTGGTTTGATTCTGTCTCGGTATTTTAGGCATAACTTGAGCTACAGAACTATAATTGAGGCAATTTAGGTACCATTGGAAAAGCTAATAGAAATATCTATAACTTTGAAGAAGATAACAAAGTTTAATTATTTCATTTAGATGTCCAAAATTTATACGAAAGTCAGACATTTGATTTTAGGTACCAATCTAACTTATGCTGACTTGGCAAAAATTGGCCAACCCATGTTTGACACCTATCTAAACCTTAATGAGCTTTAAATAACTATAAAATGATATCATTTATATCAGATTATGGAGGCTCTTGCTTGGAGGCTCTCTCTTTTGGAGGCTCTCTTTTGAGGGTCTGGTTTGGTCTTGGATCTTAGAAGTTTAGGGTTTGTCCAAAACACAAAGAGTCACCAAGAACCAAAGATTTATTGATCAAAGGAGTAAATTAGAGGTGGAGAAACACATCTAGATGCAAAATGGAGCAAGATTATCATTGGAATTGAAGGATTGAGCTAGGGTTCTTTAGTTTATTTCTTTTCTCTTTAAATTTCTTATTCTAGTTATGAACTAAACTTGTCTAATCTACCTAGATTGGATGAGTATTTTATGTTTTGTATGGACTGGTCAATAATTTTTTCAATGAATGTTTAGATTTTTCATCAAGTTTAGTTTTTGATACTTGAATTTGCATAAATCATTTGCAATTGAATGCTTGTTCTTAATTTGTGTTATTTAAACTTTGCTAGAGATGAGGAGTTTAGACATAGAACACTCAAATACTTAATTGGTTTGCTGAAGGTAGATTTACAACTCCTAGGGTTTTACATATTTTTCAATAGAGAATTAATGCCATTTCTAATTGAATAGGATTAAAAACATATTCCTGTCCTATTACTTAGGAAATCAGGGGTTTAATTACTTGAGAAAGATTTAAACATAAGCTAGTGAAAAATCCCACTTAATGATTAACCGATATATTCATTGATTTGTTGATTGAACGTATGATTTGAGTAATACGAGTCAAATTCTTGGTAGATTCTCTATTTCATATTTTTTTAATCCTTAGTAGCGCAAGTTCTTGAAGTTATCCTTTAGGTTTATTTAGGAATCATGATTTTAATTTTCAGTTCTTAATCCGTGATTATTTGTGAACTAGACAATGGTTTAAGTTTGAACTAGTAATTGTGTCAGTGTCCTTGTGGATCAACCTTATTACTGTTATACTACCCAAATGATAGGTGCACTTGCCTAAATCTAGGGTAGAATTAGTCATCAAGCAATTATAAATTTAAAACCCTTGGTGTTGCTTTTAATGTATCACACCTTAACCATGGGTGTGTTTGGGACCTTCTCAGCATTTCACCCTTATCCCAACTTTATCCTTTGTCTTAGTTTACTATCTTATATGCTTCATTTCTATCTTCAGGTAGTTTTCTGTCAACCAAGTACTCTACTATCGACTCCATCCAACTTCCTCTCCATTAAATGATACAGGCCGAGCTGCATGATGTTGTAGGATGTTCTTGGAAAGCTACTGGTATGTTTTTTAGGTTGGACATTGTTCAAGTAGTTGTGACTTTAACAACGGCATCCACTTCTTTGTTATCATTCCTTTAAATCTATTTTATCTTCCATTGCCCGAGCTATCCCTCATTTGCCAGTAGCTATTGTGTTAGTTCTGTGTAGCCCTTCATCTCCTCATTCTTTAGATTAAACTTTCCCTAAATTTGATTGGCTAATAGCTAGGAGTCACTGTGTATAGTCAGGATCTCCATCCTTACCTCTTTGGGTAACTTTAATCCATTTACCAATGCTTCATATTTTGTAACATTGTTAGATGGATTGAATTCTAACACCATGACATATTTTATTAATATCTAGTGAGGTCCCTTAAGAATAATGTCAACTCTTAATCCTTCTTTACACTTAGCGCCATTAATGAACATTTCCCATTATTCATGTTCTTGAGTTGCTTTCTCAATTAGTGTCTATTTGACCTTAAATTTTGTTAAAGTTCGAGCTTTTATAGCTTTTTGAGGCTCATATATGACTCTTAACACCCCAATTTTCAATTCCTATTAATATAGTTGTCTCGAGGTTTTTAATCGTTGCAACACTTTTTATGAGGTAAGTCAGTTCGACATATGACTTGGTGGGCTTCAAAATATGTCAAATTTTTTCAATAGCTAGTAATAAAGCTAATCATGCTTTTCTTGAGCTGGATATCTGACTTAGCATCTTATAACACCTTATTTACAAAGTACACTAGATATTGCTCCCCACCTTCTTCCCTCATGAGTACCGCTGGTATAGCATTGGAGGTGGTTGATAAATACATGAATAGGTCTTCTCTATACACAGAAAGACTAAGTAGAGGTTATGAAGTTAGACACTTCTTCAATTCTTCAAAAGACTTCTAAAATTCTTCTATTTATTCGAAATTCTTTAGGTTATTCAGAATTTAAAGAAAGGTTGACATCTTTTAGCCGAGCAAGAGATGAACTGACTTAGGGCAATAATTCTTCCATCCAACTTCTAAACTTCTTTAATTTTAGATGAGGTTTCATATCTAAGATTGCTTTGATCTTCATAGGGTTAGCCTCTATCCCTCTTTATAAAACCATGTACCCTATGAATTTTCCAGCTAGAGCTCTGAATACACAATTTTCAGTATTTAGTTTGAGCTTGTACGACTGCAACACTTTTAACACCTTTTCAACATCGTTTGGATGATTTTCTGACCTCTTTCTCTTCATGATCATGTCATCTACACACATCTCCTTAATATCCCCTATGTATTCCTTAAATATCTTGTTAACAACCTCTGGTAGGTTGCTCCTATGTTCTTCAAACTAAAAGGAATCATTTTATAATAGTACATACCTTGGTTATTAATGAAGCCTATGTTTCCCTTATTATTAGGGCTCATATGAATTTGATGGTACCTTGACTTAGCATCCAAAAAATAGTACAATTCATGACTAGTTGTGGATTCCATCAATTGATCGATGCTGGGTAAGGGGAAATTATATTTAGGACAAGCCCATATAAGGTCGGTAAAGTCTATACCCATTTCGAATGTCCCATTTTGCTTTTTGACTAGTACAACATTTGCAAGTGACTATGGATAATCTACTTCTCTAATCACATTGGCGTCGAAAGATTTTTGATATCTTATGCTATGGCCTTCTTCTTTTCTTGGTATTTCTTTTTTTTTTTTAATGGCTGGTTTGATCTGTGTGTTGATGGCTAACTTATGGGTGATCTCAATTGTGTTGATTCCTACTACGTCAGACATTGACAAAGTAAAGGCATCAGGGTTCATCCTTATTGCTTCAATAAATTATTTCCCGACCTTAGTCTTTACTTCCTTACCGACCTCAATTTTTCTTGATCTGATGTCTTCTCCTTCTGAAGGTGGCTCTTTTTTGGATTATTTATCTCCTAGGTTTGTGCCCACCACTAGGTATATTCCCTTCATGGTATCCTAATAAGTTTCTCTAGCAACTCTTTGACATCCTTTAATTGTGCTCAATCCTTCTGGCGAGGGGATTTTTAGGAAGAGATGATAGACTGACGTCACTCCCTTAGTGACATAAAGGTAAGGTCGGCCTAGCAAGAAATTATACAAAAAGGGACATCGATCACCGTAAATTATGTCATGAATTTTTTTACTCTATTTTCATCTTTGACTTCCACTGCAAGTGTCACCAACCTTAATACCCATATTGGATCGGAGCTTATTCCCAGTAAAGGAATTTTTATTGGATCGAAATCTTGAACTTCCCAGATCATCAGTCTACACATCGCTATGGTCACTATTTTGACAAAACTACCATTATCCACTAGTATTCTTACTACCATGTAGTTATTTACGTATCCTTGTTTTACTTGAGCATCATTGTGTGGATGCTCTACATGTGCACCATCTTTTGCAAATACAATGGATTCGCCTTCTTAAAAGTCTTATCCTGCTCCATCTGTTCGAATGGAATGGATCTCCTCTGATTTTTGTATATTTGTTTAAGCTTCCTTCCACTAGCTTCCCACGATCATCTTCACTAGTTTCATTGTATTTTGTTTTTCTTTAGGATTAAGATTTATATTTTTACAGATTGAAATCAAAAGGTATGTCCACGCTCACTACACCAAATGACGACTTTGGTCTCAGAGTCACAAAATATTAGGATTTTTTTTAATAGAATGTGTTTGATCCTTGTTATGTCTGTTATTAGGATTTATATAGGAGTCTCCATAATAGTTTCTTAATAGAAGTCTACCTTAAACGAAAGATATCCAGATAAGCCCCAACTTCCTATTCTGTTGGAGTTATGTCCGATTTTTTAGGGATACGGTCTAGAACATCTGGATATTGTGACATAACGAATATGTCAGAGCTCAGAGTTGAAGACTCGACCCCTTATCTATCAGGTAAAGTCG
>CAOJBK015843627.1:0-13810 GCA_948294925.1 Codiaeum variegatum | reverse complement strand
AATATCATTTAAAGAACATATACACTAAAGCTAGTTTGGTGTTTGCTTACATTCACATGAAGAGTGTAAGCTCTAGGGCATACACTGCTAACATGAGCAACATAAGGGAAGGTAATTTGTTGAATGTTGCTTACTTCTTGTTAAAGTTTTTTGTGAACCAAGCAAATAAGAGGGATGGGTATCTAGTTGAAGGTGAATATGTCTCGCACTTGGTGGCAAAATTGAATTATGATTTTGAATCGCAAGGAGGGTTTACTTTGGATGGAAACTTGATTTTTTTGGATATCGATAAGATTAGGCAATTTTATTCTAATTATGCAAAACCGAAGCCTCCTCCACCACCTTCTTTTATTTATGATCCTACACCTAAGGTACCTTCTTCTACTTCATCTTCTATTCCTTCTGTTTCTACTAATATTGCTAGTTCTAGTACGTCTGTTGGACCAAGTTTTATTTTGAGTGAGCCTAGTACATTTATGGTTATTTTTGGTACTGTTGGGACTGATTCTTCTGCTACTAGCCCTAGTACTACCACTTTTGGACTTAGCTTTGCATCTGGCCTAAGTATGCCTTCTATAATGAGTTCAGGTCCTTATACATTTGCGGGACCTAGTACTAGTGCGGATTTGCCACCGAATCCACCCTCATATGCCCAAGGATAGAAAATTGATTGTTTTGATTGGCGTAGTCTACCGAGTGGGGATTATAGTAATTAAGAGTAGCATGATAAGAAGTTGACACCTCTTGAGCGTCAAATTTGTAGGATAGAGAGCCAAGGGTACCATAGTCATCAAGACTATGAAATAATAATTAAGTTGTTACGCTAAAATTAAGACTGTCTTGATTGGCTTACGAGTGTAAGTAGATGATTTTTAGTGCAACAAAACTTCCAACCACATCATCCACCTCCAAGACCAGACCAATGGTACAAGATTTATTTCGACATGGAGGATGAGGAGAATGATTAGACATCTGACAGTTCAGATGACACTAATAGTGATGAGGTGGAGGAGATCTCTTCAAATGATTAAAGGGGCTGATGTTTTCTTTTTGGCATTTGGAACTATGGTTTATGTTTCTTTTTCTTTATCTTTTCTTTTAGTATTTTATTTCACTATTTTCTCTTTTTAGTACTCTTTATTATTTATTTTTTTTGTTTTTACTTCTTTTCTATTTTCTTATTTTTTATGAACATGGGATATAATTGATGTAAATATGGATGATGCTGGAGTTCTATTTCCACATTACTTTGATGATCAGAGGTGGATAACACGACTTAAGTCTTGAGCCTTGTTCTTATTTTTGTTAACTGATATTTCATATGGGCAAGTTTTTCTTTTCCCTTTTCACTTTCTTTTTATTCAGTTTTCACACATTGGGGACAATGGGTATGTTAAGTCGAGGGGGGGGGGTGTAGGATTTTAAAAAGATTGAAAATATAAATTTTTAGTTTATTCTCAAGCTAAAATAAGTTTTGACCATGATAAGAAAACTTAATGATCTTACATTGAGCTGCTAAAATTCTTGGTTACAAAATTTCCATTTTTACTTGTTTGTTTAGTTTAATATGTTAATTTTCTTGTTAAGATGCTAGATTTTTGAATCTAGAACTTCAAAGTAAAAAGTTTTATTAATTTCATAGTATTATTAAGATTGAAAATTTCTTTTAAAAGTTTGAGTTACAGTTTGATTATTGTAAAACTAAGATTTTTGGTGAAAAATTTAAAGTAAAACTTAGGCTTTCATGATGTCTTTTTTATATAATATGTATTGATTGTGAATAAATTGAAAGTTTGCACTAAAATTAATAATAAGGAGCTTTGAAAATAATTCCATGTTCCACTAGTTCCTATTTTGCACAAAATAAAACCAATTTATAGGAACTATGAACAATGCTAGTAATCAGATGATGTAAGTGATGAAATGAGTAACTAGGGATTGGCACCACAAAGTGTTTTCCTTCGCGTCAAAAGATTTATGATGAAATCAATTAAGTCGGGCTCCTTGATGTGATAAAAAAAAAAGAGAAAGTGCATGCGCTAAAAAGAATTAATTTGCATGATAAGTGTGTTATTTTCAAAATGATCGAATTAATTCCTAAGGATAAACATAATGAATAACCTAAATTTTGATTTTGTTTCATGAAAAGTAGTTTTGCTCCTACATTTAACTTAAATTTTAAAGATTAATGATGTTATAAAACTAATAAAATTGTTGAAATTTAGTTCTAAGTTCAATATTTGGTTAATCTAAGATGAAAATTTTGATACTAAACTAAATAAGTAATTTAAAAGAGAAAGGTGGTAACTCAGTTATTCAAAAGTTTGATTTAAGAAAGTTTTGTTTTTCAAGCCATATATCATTGTTCTATTTTTGCTTGAGGACAAGCAAATGCTTAAGTGTGGGAGAGTTGTTTTGTATGAAATTTTACTTAATTTTCCTTTACATTTAGGTATATTTTTTCCATAAATTGAACTTGATGAGTTTGTTAAGTGTGTTTTATAGAAATTAAGGAAATAAGGAGTAATTTAATTAATAAACAAAGTTCCACAATGAATTGAAGACGTGGTGAAGAAAATTTGAGAAAAATTCAATTACATGGGTTGTGTGTTTCAGGCCTCCAAGCCGTGCCGATCTCTGGCTAAATTCAAACTTGGAATTCAAAAATTGTAGCTGTTGCACAGGCCGTACATACCCCGTGCAAGTCACTAGATGGAAGTTCTTATTCATGTTCAAAACACACAAGGCGGAACGAGGAAGTGCACAGGTCGTGCGCGTATTAATTTAGGCCGTGCATTTAGGATCTTTCAACGAGATAGTTGGTTTGCGATTTAAATTCTAAATTGTAATTCAAGTCAAATTGGTATTGAGATCTCCAACTTTAAAACGACTTAATTTTATATTTAAACAAGGTTATTAAAGGACCAAAGACACACAATACTCAACCAATAACATATCATCCTTACCATTAACCTTCATTAAAGTTGAGAGAATTAGTTTAAAATTTTCTATTTCATTTTATTATAGTTTTTCTTCATTGTTTTCTTAGTTCTTCATCAATTTAGTTTAGTTCTTGTTAAATACTAAAGTTGAATTTCTCCAAGGAGATTGCGATTTATCTGCTACTAATTGAGGTTTATTCTTAACTTTAATTGTTTAATTATTGGTTTTATTTGTATTAAGGATATTAAGAATGATTTCTCTTAGAATTATTTTTAATTTGATGAGTTCTAAATCAATCATGAACTAAACTCATTTTTATTAAGAGATTAAAGCATGAAGTAGTCTTGATATGGTTAATTGTTGTGAGTTTTATTATTAGGTTTAAACTTTTGCTTGATTGAATTGAATTAATGATTAAAAAAAATTGCTTGATCACCAATTAGTTTAATTAGGGTTTGGATGATAGAGCGAGAATGGAAGTCTAAACCTGGAACTATTCAATTAAGATTCTAGAACAAATTGGGTTCATAAGTTTTAGTTTTAAATCCTTTGATTGATGCATGTTTTCTCTAGATTACATCTATGAATGCATTAGCTATACAAGGGTAAGCTCTAGGTGAATGATTGTATTGAACATTGGATAGTTAAACTTAACGAATAAAATTAATAGTTTAATATTATAAAGGATAGACTATGGATTTTCAATTTCTCTAGACTCATTCATATCTTTGCATATTCATAGTTATTATTTGTTTGTTTTTAATTTACATATTTAATTTACTTTTTAAAATAAAATCAAAATCTTCTTTTACTTTTTCATGGACTTTGAGAAACAAATTAATTAAGCTTAGCCATGATAAGTTCAAAAGATCCTTGGAATATGACCTTGGGTTCTCATCCTATATTGCAATAGCCCGTATACTTACAGTCACTATTTGGTAGTATATTTTGAGGTGAACACCAAGCTCTAGATACTTCCTCCCTCTCCACTCAACCCACTCACAACTCTTTAGCCCTTCGTTGTGTGGGGTATTGATATTATCAGAAAAATCACACCAAAGTCTTCTGCTAGCCATGAATACATCTAGTTGTAATTGATTACTTCACCAAATGGGTGGAGGCTGCACCCTATGAAATTCATGACTCAAAAGGAATGGTGTAATTCATCAAAACTAACATCATATCAGGGTATGGTTTTCCATTCAAAGTCATCTCTGACAATGGTTCAAACTTTCAAAAAGAGGTAGCCATCCTTCTGACAGAAGGAAAAGATACAACATCATAGGTCTTCTCTTTATAGACATCAGACTAATGGAGTAGTTGAGGTTGCCAATAAAGTACTAAAGAACATCCTCTAGAAGATGATTAGTAATCTTAAAGGTTGGCATATACACCTGCCAAATTCCCTCCTTGGGTATAGAACTACATACAAGTCGGTGACCAAGGTAATGCCTTATTCATTAGTCTTTGGAATGGAAGTAGTCCTGCCTATGGAATTAGAAATCTAATCAACAAGGGTTCTTCAAGAAGCTCAGATCTCTAAACTTGACTAGAAATAGACCTATTATGACCAACTCAAACTGGTCGATGAGAAAAAGTAAGACCCTTCATCAGATTTAGAATCACCAATTAAGACTTGCAAGGCATTTTAACAAAAGAATTAAGGACCATAAGCTCCAAGAAGGCAGCCTTATCCTGAAAGAAATCAGACAACTTTGTGAGGTCCAGTTCAAGTGGCCCGTGGGATTTCCCAACATGTCTTCAAGTTTATGGATGGAGGAAACTGACCACGAGGGGTTAGATTGCGTATGGCGTCGCGGATAAGTCCCATATTTATGCACCCACATGCGTCCGTTGGTTTGCATGTGTGATATGAAAGGAGTTTCCACCTAAGCTTTTAGAAAAATAATTTTCTATGGTGACTAAGAAACCATTTTTTAAACTACATTTCAGGAAAAATCTGATATTTTGCCCAATTTAGAAAAGGTTTGGCCCTCAAACATAAGTTAAGTTTGAAGATTCATGATATGATAAAAACATTTTACAAAAATATTCTTCCAGTTTTAATAAACAACTTTGGGCTTAAGAAAATGTGATTTTAGTTAAAATTGGTTTCCGTGTATGCATGAGCGTATCATGTAATGCATGAGCAGGTATTATCATGGCAAAAGTGATGCATGAACAAGGTAATAATATGCATGACAATCGCACGAAATAGTAAAAGCAAGAAAAAGAAATAAGGGGTCCTTCTTCTATCCCTCTTCAAGTTCTAGGGAAGTCACACATCCCCAAAGAAAGTAATAAATTACATTACAAAGTAAATGAATAATCATGGGATCCCCACTCCAGTCCTCAGATCTGGAAAAGGCACACATTCCCCAATATAGATTCATAATTAAAATATCAATAACTTCACATAATTTGATAATATAGCATATCAGACAAATAATGATAACAAATTAGCAACAAAAGAATAAAAGAAAACAATTTTGGAATTAAATCCATTAAATTGCTTGCCGGCGTATCTCGTTGAATAGGAATCAAACCCCACGCTATTCTCCCTTCTCACAAAGGCCGAGGATTATTCTAAAAATAATGGGTGGTTTAGTTCTATTGGTTCAGAAGCTAATCCATTTTTAATTTCATAAAAGAATTAATCGATAGTTCTTTAATCAAATTTAATTTTGATTAAGAAAATGATTTTGGTTGGGTGAATTCGCCTAATAGGTTTTAGGGCATTGATTAATTCAATTTATATCAGAAAAAGGATTTTCAAGATAAAAATTGCCAATTCAAATTTAGG
This sequence comes from Codiaeum variegatum, assembly GCA_948294925.1. Classification (NCBI taxonomy): domain Eukaryota; kingdom Viridiplantae; phylum Streptophyta; class Magnoliopsida; order Malpighiales; family Euphorbiaceae; genus Codiaeum; species Codiaeum variegatum. The sequence continues at coordinate 8,064 of CAOJBK015843627.1, read as the reverse complement.
GCTTAAATTCAAAGGTTATAAGAAAAAGAGAATACTATATCCAATTTATCTTTTATTTTTGGGATTTGGACACTGGTGGGTTTGATGACTTTATAAAACTGGAGCGAGTCTACGTTGTGTTTGGAGAGGACTGGTGTCTGTTTGTTAGAAAAGGAACTATGGAAATCGAACCGATGGATTGACCACTAAACAAATGATTTTGATAAATTCTAAAGGTGGATGGTGATTTTGATTTAATTTAATGTGAATGGTGGTGTTTAGGGAGTGCTTAAGAGCACTTGGGAGTAAAAAAAAAGTATGAGAGCGTTTGAAAAGCGTAAAGAACGGCTAAGAAGTGAACCCTTAAATAGTTTTAAAAGTCTAAAGTTATAGAAAATCATGCTAGAAACCCTAAGAATCAAAACGCTTGCGTTTTGGACCAAACAGGTGTGTTTGGGCGAAACGCGTATGTTTTGGATCAAACAGGTGCTTTGGATCCAAACGCGTGCATTTTGGGCCTAGTTGACTGGGCCCGATTTTTTAGGCCCAATTCAGTCTAATTCAATTCATTTTTTAGGTTTTCTAGGTACATTTAAAGTCCGATTTGAGCCCGGTTAGAATCATTGGGCTTGTATTAATGGGCCAGATCTGATGGTTTAAAAATTAGAATATGTCTAAATTTCTATGTAAACCTTGCACTCTAAAATTTTCATCTCGAGGGTTGCTCCGGATGTAATAAAGGGTGGTTCCCCTTGACCCTATTTTGTTCCTAGATCTTTAAGCTTGGTTAAGGAAAGTGGCAATTCTGAAGGTGAAAAATTAAGGGTTCATAGCTGTCCCCTCATCTGAATTAGCTTTAAGCAGAAGGTGATTCTAATGATAGTGAACCCACAGGTGCTATTTCAGATTTTGGACTTATGATGATGCCATGTCATCTTCTAAGCTTACAATGTGCCAACTTGGGGATGCCTAATGTTGCACTTGCCATGTGGATCTTGATGATCGTGCCATATGAACTTATAAGCTTGTTGGATGTTGAAGATGTACCGTGTGGGGCTTTGACCTCACTAGATTCTAAGATTTGAAAGGGAGTTGTCAGATCTTTACATTTGGGTGAAGATTCCTTTGTGTGGATGCCCCTAGGTATTCATTGGATGATGCTAGTAATTGAAGAGAGATGCATGTTAAGTATGGCCCACTTTGGGTCTTTATTTAGTAAAAAAGCTTTGCAAAACTTTAAGTGTGTATGAAATTGTATTGTATGAAAAAGTTATTTTTTAAGAAATGAAGTACTCTGTGAGTTTCCCCTACAAGTAGATCCATACTTAAGCCTCATGATGCATGGCTGCTGTATGAAATTGGACAAGGTGAGTAGAATCAACCTCAGGAGATATGGTATCGGTTCTCTGCCAACACTTAGGGGTGTTAAGATTGACTTGGAATTTTTGAATGCTTGTATTTAGTTTTGGGATCCTGTTGATCACATTTTCCGATTTGGGGCTGGTATGGATGAGATATGTCCAACCTTTAAGGAGTTTTCCTTTTTGCTCGATATTAACCCCGAGGCTGACTTGGCTATTCTAACAGAATGGGTAAGTTATTTCAACTCATTCAAGAGGCTATTGGGTTTGAGCATCGAGTTTGTTTCGGGTATGATGAAGGACAATTTGATCGACTTGTCTACTTTGGCTGAGATGCTCTAGAAGGAATCAAAGGATGACTTCATTTGGATGGCCTGGAGATTGAAAGCCTATGATTTTGGACTGACAATGGGCTATATGTTCATGGACCTAGTTTGATGGGGTCATGCAAGGGTGGCAAAGCTTATACCCCATATGGGTAAAGGTAAATCAATTACGTGTATGATCCTGGCTGAAACACTGCTGAGCCTTCACTGTCATTATGGCTTAAGGGAACCTTGGACCATTAGTCCAACTTTTCTCCAGGTATTTCAGACACTTTAATGCTTGTTTGTTTTAGCATGTTTTTGAGGCCATGTTAACTTATGCATTCTCTTTTCCAGATCTGGTTGAGTGACCATCTCAGTATTATTTTTGGACCTGATAGACAAGACTACTCTTCAGCTTGGTATCGATCTCGAAGGATTATTATCCATTTTAACTCTGAGAATGACTAGATTAGCTAGCTAATAGAATCGAGCCCTTCAGATTTTCTTTGGAAGCTTGATTGGTATACCATCAAACACTTCTTGCCGAGAAGTCAAGGGTACAAGCATGTGTATTTACTTGGTCTCATGTATGTGTCTTGGTATCAGGCTACTAGAGTCTTTTGTCAGATGAGAAATGATTAGGATGTGCCCTTAGATAATTCATTATTTGAAGTAACCTTAGTGAATGATTAGGTAGCCAGAGCTGTTCTCTCCCGTTGGATTCAAGACTTTAGGAGGATAATGGTGATCCCAAGTGATGACTATGATAATCTATCTGAGTACACTGAGTAATGGATTAAGACATATTGGCAAAAGAAAAAGATAAAGTGATTTGCTTCTTTGACTGAGATCGAAGGTTGAGTCTTAGTTTAGACTTAGGTTTTTTAGAATAAGACTTTTTGTTTTGTCTGTTTTGTTTGATTTTTTATTTCTGTCTTAAATATCTTGTTTTGGATGTTCCAAAAGATGAATATGACCTCAATATTTTTTTTGTTTAAGCTCTTATTTTTTCCTAAGCCACCCTTTTTGGGTTTTTAACTTAGTGAACTGCCTTGATTGTTGCCTAGACCACCTTTTAAGTTTTAGTCTAGTAAGTTGTACCCTAAATTTTGCCTAAGCCTCCCTTTCAGGTTTTCAGCTGAGCAAGTTTCATTCTTTTTTTTCTTAGATTTTGTTTATTTATTCCTTTTAACAATTGTATGCAATGTTAAAGAGCCCAAATGAATGAAACTTTTGATTTTCTTGAATGCGTTGGACCGTACCCAATTATGGTTGCCTACGTATCTCCTTACATTGAATTTTGAAATCTTGAATTCAAAATACAACTTATGATTTTGGAGAATTAAGTCCATGTAGTTCTTATTATAGAAATGATGCCTGAATGCATGCTTATGCAACAAGAACACTATCTGAAGTACTTCTTGAGCTTATCAAGGTTGGTCAGATGACTGAACTCATTGTTGTCAATGTATATCAGTATGAAACCTCCACTTAACATGTTCTTCTTAATTATATATGATCCACTCCAAGGAAGTTTGAATTTCCCTTGAGAGTCTTGTATAACTTTTATGATTTCTTTTAGGACTAAGTCACCTTCTTGAAGGTTGGGACTTCAGACTCGTTTATTGAAATGCTTTGTGAGCCTGATCTGATAGTTATGTGTGTGATGGAGGGCTTCATCCTTTTCTTATCGATTGAGTGTAGTTGATCATAATAAGCCTATTACCAATTGAGTTCAAAGATCTAAGCTTCTTAAAGAACTCTAGGTATCTAAATGTCTAGTTATATAGGGAGGACTACTTCCATTCCATAGACTAGTGAGTATTGTGTAGCTCGGGTAGTATAGTTGTTCACTACCCAAGGAGGGCACTTGGAAAATGCAAGTGCAACCCTTATGATTGTTGATAATCTTCTAAAGCATATTCTTTAGTGCTTTATTGATGACTTCAATTGCACCATTGGTTTATGGTTTGTATGGGGAAGACCTAGGTGTACAATCTTTTCCTTCTAGAGAAGAATGGCCACTTCTTTTTTAAAATGTGATCCATCATCAGAGTTGATCTCAAGTGGAACGCCATACCTCATGATGATGTTGGTTTTGATGAACTGGGCCACTTTCTTTGAATCTAAGGTTTGGTAGAGGGTAGCTTTAACCTATTTGGTGAAATAGTCAATGACAAATATTATGTATTCATGACTGGCAGACAATTTTGATGAAATCTCACCAATGATGTCGATGCCCCAAACAACGCAAGGCTAAGGTGTAGAGATTGGATTGAGGGGTAAGGATGGAAGCTTTTGGAGTTTAGAATACTCTTGACACTTTGGGCACCTTCAGGAAAACCTTGAACATTCCCCATTCATGGTGAGCCAATAATAGCCTTCATTCATGATTTTTCATGATAATGCCCATCCATTCATGTGGGTGCCATCTATCACATCATAGTCTCTTCCATGATTTTGTAGGCTTCTTCGTTTGATATACATCTAAGGTGAATATTGTTCCATGTCTTTTTGTATAAGATGTCACCTCTGGGAATGTATCCATTGGCCAGTTGCCTTATGGTCCTCCTTTCTAATTTAAGGTACCTTCAGGATAATCACCTCTTGTGAGATAGATGAAAATGTCCAACACCATGGCTTCTTGAATGTTCATGCACTAAGCTTGAAAACTTGGTTAGCGCTTAATGCTTATCAAAATAGGATGGATAATGAACCCATCGCATAAATCTATCATGGATACCAAGGTTGCCAGTGTGTCAGTGAACCTATTCTGAGTTCTTAGTAGATAATGGAAGGATAAGACATCGAAGCTATTGGCCAACACTTCTAGGCGCTTATGGTAAGGAACTAATCACTCCTCATTGATTTTCCATTTTCTTAAGGCTTGGGAGATAATGAGGTTTGAGTCACTATAGACTTCTAAGTTTTTTATACTGATATGGAGAGCCGGTTCTAGCCTAGACACACATGCTTCATACTCGTCTTTGTTGTTGGTTACCTCAAAGTCCAGCTTAATTGCAAGAGGTAAGCTTTCACTAGTAGGTGCAAGGAACACCATTCGACACCATGTCTTTTATGATTGGAGGCTCCATCAAAATACAATTTCCATGTGTCATTTTGTACAAATAAAAATTCCTCATCGGGAAACTCAGGCTCTTCCTTATGATCATCAGTTGGGGCAGCAGCCAGTTAATCGGCTATGACACTACCCTTGATAGCTTTTCTCTGAATGTACTTGGGGTCATAGGCCACTAGAACTTCCATCCATCTAGCCATTTTTAGATTTAAGATAGGTTTCTCTATGAGGTATTTGAGTGGACTCTGATCAGTGAGAACATGTGTTATTTATGCCCCCAAATTGTGCCTCAACTTGTGGCAGACCCATACTAAGGCTAGATAAAGCTTCTTCATATACTTGTACTTGATTTCATGAGCCAGAATTCTTTTTCTCAAGTAATATATGGCATTCTCCTTATGGGATTCTAGGGCTTTTTGGGCTAACATCGCCCCTATGGCTTCATCAATGATTGGCAGGTAGAGCAATAGAGGTTAACCAAGCCTATGAGGCTATAAAACTGGTATATTCATAAGATATTTCTTAATCGGTTCAAAGGCTCTCTGACACTGCTCAATATATTTTTTAGAGAAATTCTTCTTGAGTAGATTGAATATCGGTCAACAAGTGTTATCTAACTGGTGAATAAACAGACTATTGTATTGAAGGCGGCCTACAAAGCCTCTAATCTCTTTTTTAGTTTTAGGCAGTGGCATGTCGAGAATAGCTTTGGATTTGGTTTGATCGACTTCAATCCCTTTCTTGCTAACCATGTAATTGAGGAACACTCCAGATGAGTCTCCGAATATGCATTTGTTGGGATTCAATTTGAGATTGTACTGTCGAAGTCTAAGAAAGAACTTCTCCAATACTTGTAAATGCTGTTCGACAGTAGCACCTTTAAAGACCATGTTATCAACATACACTTCCACCTCTTTGTGCATCAATTCATGGAAAATTATGGTATCCATTATCTAATAAGTGTTTTCCTTAAAATAGACTAACAAACAATGACCACAAGTATACAGGCTATCGTAACACAGGATGAGAACCTAGGGTCATATTCCCTCATGGATCTATGATTTTCTAAGCTTATTAATTTATTTCTTAGGTGTAAGTAAAATTAAAAAATATGATTTTATTTTTGAATTGATAAGTAAATTAAAGTAAAAGCAAATAAACAGTGGATATGAATATGCAATGATATGAACACATCTAAAGAATTTGACAATCCATAGTCTATCCTTTATGATTTTGTACTATTAATTCTATTACTTAGGTTTAATAATCCAAAGTTTAATACAATTATTCAACTAGATGTTACCCTAATCTAGTTATCACGTTCATAGATGTAATCTAGAGAAAACATGCATTAATAAAAGTATTTAATACTAAAACTCATGAATCCAATTCATTTTAGAATCCTAATTGAATAATTCTAGATTTAGACTTCCACTCTCTCTCCATCATCCAAGCCCTAATTAAACTAATTAGTGATCAAGAAATCAATTATTAGATTTAATTCTAATTCAATTAAGCAAAAGTTAAACCTAATAATAAAATTCACAGTAATTAATCATATCAAGACTATTTCATAATTCAATCTCTAGAAAAAAATAAAATTAGTTTATGAATGATTTAGAACTCAACAAATTCATAATAGTTTTTAGAGAAATCATCCTTAACATCCTTAATGTAAAGAAAACTTAGAATTAAAGCAATTAAAGTTAAGAATAAACATCAATTAAAAGTAGAAATTACAGTCTTCTTGAAGAAATTCAACTTTAAACTTTAACAAGAACTGAATTTATGTAACACTAAAAAGAAAATAATGAAAAATAGAGAAAATAGAGTATTGATAGCTAAATCTCAAGCAATCCTAAACTAATTCTCTCAAAAACTCGTTTAGAATGACTCTTTTTAAAGTGTTATCTCATGTTTATCCCTTGTAAGCACCAATAACACTCTTTATATAGTGAAAATTTTAGGTTTTGGATGTTCAATTATAGTTAAAAATCCTTCTCCTACTCTATTTCGAAAGTTCGCACAGTCTTATCTTTATACATGCACGAGCCATGTCTGAGACTTACATCCCCGTGTGCCTTTTTGTCTCTTATGACCCATTCCTTATTTTTCTTCTAGTAATCTGCATGAGGTGATGCATGGGATCAAGATGGATCTGCACGGTCCATGTGTAAGTCAAATTCCATAAGCCCTTAGTTATAGAAATCAGCATGGGTCTACGCACAGCCTAGGTCTTCTAGGCATGACCCATGCACTGATAAAATCTCACTATAGCCTCAAAAAGCCTCCAAAAATTGCTCTAAGTTACTCCATTAATTCAAGAACTTGATCTTTTAACCAAATAACTCTGTTTTTAAAATAATTTCCTTACTTTCTTTAAAAATCACTTAACAAACACATCAAACGTAATTTTTGGGCATAAAATCAACTTAAATGTATAGGAAAATATATATAATTTCACACATAACAATGCCCCCACACTTAAGCCTTTACTTGTCCTCAAGCAAAAATAGAACAATGGCAATGATTTGAAAACTTAATTTTCTAAAATCAAACTATGAAAAACCAAGTCTTAACCTTTCTCATTCAATTATTCGATCTAGTCAATATCAAAATTTTAATACTTAGTTAACTAAAATTTAAACTTAGAACTCAATTTCAACAATTGTATTGATTTTATAACATCATTAATCATTAAAATTAGAGCTAAATGAACAAGCAAAATTTCTTATCCTGTAACAAAGCCAAAAGTCCAGGTTAATAAAGATATTTGTTCTTAAGAACAAAATCAAACTCTTTGAAAATAACAAACATATCATGCTACATTTTAAGCACATGCACTTTTTTTTCTTTTTATTTTTCACATCAAGGAGCACAACTTAACTGATTTCGTCATTAGCCTTTTGACGTGAAGGTAAACTCTTTGTGATGCTGATCCCCAGTTACTCAGCTTAAGAATTTGAAACTTTGATGATTGCTTTGGACTTGATACTCCATCACACTCTCTTCCCATGGGTTATTGCAAATAAGTTTAAGATTGAAGAAGTATTCTTCAATCTAAACTTCCTCTCAAATTTTGGTGTGAATTTGAAGCTTTCTCTCTCTAACTCTTAGGGAACTTCTCTCTCTAAATAATTGGAGAAGAAGATGAATAGTGAATATGAAAATTATCATCTTAGGCAAAAGATGACAGCCACTTCCACTTAAATACCCACACACATCATCATTTAATCTCACCTAACATAAAGCAAGATGAGTGATGGAGATGGGTAACATGTGCTAACACCTCATTGGCTCAAATTGACTAATAATTAGTCAATAAGTCAATGTAATT
>CAOJBK015842337.1:0-11559 GCA_948294925.1 Codiaeum variegatum | reverse complement strand
TAATTCATTAAATTATATATATATATATATATATATATATATATATATATATATATATATTAAATTGCCATTAAGGGATTTTGATTACAAACATATATAATGTACAAGCTCTAAAGCATATAACCTTAACAGTCTCCCACTTACAATAGAGTTAATCTAGAGCCAATCGCTACAATACCTAAGACCCATCTTCTTAAGATGAAAATCTAACTATTGTTGACTCATAACCATAGTCAAGGGATCTATTGAGCTTTCAGCTGATGCTATTTTCTAGATGGCTACTTTGCCTCTCCCAATTATCTCTTTAATAATATGATAAAAGCTTTCAATGTGTTTGGATTTCTAGTGAGACCTAGGTTCCTTTGCCTGAGTAATGGCTCCATTATTGTCACATAAGAGAGAGATCGATGATTGAATGGAAGGAACCACATCTAGTTTTGTTATGAACTTCCAAATTCAAACATCTTCCTTTACTTTATTTGATGTAGCAATGTAATTTACTTCTATAGTGGAGTCTGCAATGGTTGATTTCTTAGAACTCTTCTAGCAAATTGCTCCTCCATTACATGTGAAAAATAAATCATGAGATAGACTTTCTATCATCCACATCTGACTGAAAGTCAGAATCTGTAAAAACCATTTATCCTCAAGTCACCTCCTCCATAAGTCAAATCTAAATCCTTAGTCCTTCTTAAGTACTTTAGGATAGCTTTGACTGTAGTCTAGTGATTTAATCCTAGATTGGATTGAAACTTGCTAGTCACACTAACAACGTACGTGATATCTGACCTAGTACACAACTTAGCATACATTAAGCTTCCAATTGCCGAAGCACATGGAACTTTAGTCATATTTTCCCTTTCTTCAGGCGTCTAGGAAGACATCTTCTTAGAAAGATGGATATCATGCCATACAAGCAATAATCCCTTCTTGGAATCTAGCATGTTGAATTTCTTCAACACCCTTTCTAAGTACTAACTTTAGGAAAGCCCTAACATTCTCTTTGATCTATCTTTATAGATACGAATACCAAGAATGTAAGTGGCTTCTCCTGAGTCCTTCATGGAGAAGTTCGAGGATAACCATAGTTTCACACTTGTGAGCATTCCAATATCATTTTCGATCAACAATATATCATCCACATAAAGTACAAGAAATGTAAGTACGCATCCACTAACCTTTTTGTACACACTTGGCTCATCTTCATTTTTTATGAAATTAAACAATTTGATTGCCTCATCAAATGATGATTCCAACTCCTCAAAGTTTGCTTAAGACCATAAATAGATCTCTTAAGCTTACACACTATAGAATGATCCTTATATTCAAAACCTTTAGGCTGTTCCAAGAAAATGTTTTCCTCAATTTTTCCATTTAGGAAAGTGGTTTTGATATCCATTAGCCAAACCTGATGCTATGGCTAATAAAATCCTAATGGATTTAACCATGGCTAATGGAGAAAAGGTTTTCTCTTTGGTGAAACCCTTTTGCTACAAGCCTTTCCTTAAATGTTCCTATGCTTCCATCTGTGCCAATCTTTCATTTGAAGACACATTTGTTCCCTATAGGTACAATACCCTCAAGTGGATCCACAAGTTCCCAGACTTGGTTAGCATGCATGGAATCCATTTCAACTTTCATAGCCTCTAGCCATTTAGAAGAATTTATATCTGATATAGCTTCCTCATAAGTAGTAAGATCAACAGCTTGATCAACTTCGTCATAAATGAAAAATCCTTATTCATTCCTATGAAGAAGTCCTTATCTCTTCGGAGGATGAGATAATCTACTAGATCTTTGAGGTGTTTGTGTGGATATATTATCAATCGGATTAAGCTCATGGGGTTGATCAATATCTATTTGATCATTTTGTTAGATTTCTTCAGATGAAACTTCATCCAAGGTCATTTCCCTTCCTTTGCCGCCTTTTTTTGAGAAACTCTTTCTTAAGAAATATGACATCTCGATTAATAATAATTGTTTGCTTTGTAGGAAGATAAATATATTATCCTAAACCACCTTTAGGATATCCAACAAATCTTCCTATAATAGACCTCTCTTCCAACTTATCCGTTCTCAGCCTTTTAATATGTGCTAGACACCCCCAAATCTTAATGTGTTTAAGACTTTGCTTTCTACCATGCGATATCTCATATGGAATGTTGGGAACAAATTTGGAAGGGACTCTATTAAGGATGTAAGAAGTTGTCTCAAGTGAAAATCCCTACAAAAAGATAAGGATATTGGTATATCTTATCATGGATTGCACCATATCCAATATGGTACAATTTCTCCATTTGGAAACACCATTCAATTGTGGCGTACTGGGTAGAGTCAACTGTGATATTATGCCATGGTCTTTCAATAAGTTATTAAACTCCATACTTAAGTACTCACCTCCTATATTGATCAAAGAGTCTTAATACTCTTTCCAATTTGTTTCTCAATTTCTTGTATGAATTCTTTAAATTTTTCGAAAGATTCATGTTTATGTTTCATAAAGTACACATACCCTAACCTCGAAAGGTCATCAGTGAAAGTGATGAAATATAAATATCCTTCTCTAGCCACTTGGGGAAATGGTCCACATACATCACCTTTTGTGTGGAGTGTTAGGCAAAATGATGACACTCATCATAACTAATCCCATACCTATTAGGATCAACTTTTCCCTAAATTAGGGAGGTATGGTTAACTTGTCTAGTTGACTATTTGACTAGTCAATTAGTCAACTAGATTAAGTTCTTAGTTAGTAGGAATCACATTTTAACCTTAATTATACACATCTAATATGGATTAAGCTCACATCTCATGTTAAGCTTAATTAATTTGTTTGTTTGTCCAAAACTATTTCAATTGGTCATCATTATTTGTATCTCATACAAATTATAACATAATTGAATTAATCCCTTTATGAATAAAACTTCAAGACATATTATGGTCTTTATAAATTTAATTACAATTTTAATTCATTTATCATTAATAATTAATTAAACTCTTTAATTAATTATTAATTCAATTTATTTCCAAGCTATGGGAATTGCTTTATGGTATGTGACTTACTAGGTTTATGTTCTAATTAGCAATTGGATAAAGAAAACTCTTTAATTATCATATCCTTGACACTATATGGACCTTTCAATCATAATTACCGTGCACTCAAATCCCTTCTTTATGGATTCTCGATCTTAGCTAGGGTCATCGAATATTCAAACTCTATATGCCAAATCATATGACTTCTATCCAGTTTAAGTTCTTAATAAACAGATTCATACTGGAAACTCTTTTTAGTGAAGCTTAACTACATTGGCTAAGGATTTGAGTATCAAAATAAGGAAGATATATATATTTAACACTAAAATGAATGAATTCTTTAAATGAAATATATATATTAAATTTCCATTAAGGAATTTTGATTACAAACAAATATAATGTACAAGCTATAGGGCATATAACCCTAACAGGCACTGCACGCCTTCCAAGGAGCACGTTGAGGTATGAAGGCACATCAATGATCTGAAAATGGAATTTTAAAACTTTTAGTTCCAAGGATGTTTGTTCCCTTTTAGAGATGTCATAAGCCCTTACTATTTGATCAGAAGGAGTGAAATTAGCAGCTTCCAAACCTAAACAACTTGCTACTTTAAGTGGACACACATTTAGAGTGGACCATTGTCAATAAAGGCCATAGGGATAGGCTTCTAACTTGTGACAATAGTAATTAAAGAGCATCATTATGGGGTCCCTTAGGCAGGATCTCATCATTAGTGAATGAAGTGGATGCTCCCTTTGCTACACTTGTAATTGAGGTCACCAAAGTGTCAGGAGATATGTTTATCGAAGCTTGGCACTGATTCAAGACCTTACATAGAGCTTAGAAATGAGGATAAAAAGACATTATTAGGCTCTAAATTGAAATATTGGCCTGGACCTTCTTGAGTTGTTTTAATAAGGGATCCTCTTCTAGTTCAAGAGTACCTTTGGGTAGAGCCATTGGTTGGCTAGCTTGAGGTGGAGCAACAGGTGTTTCTACAACTCTCCCACTTTAAGTGATAGCATCAATTTGAGCCCTCATATTGGTCAAGTCTATGATAAAGCAATAGTTATTTGGATATACTTCCCTAAGAAAGGTAGGTCATCTCTAGAATAGTGATAATTATTCAGAGGCTTATCAGCAACACAAATTAGATTGGTAGAATCCCCTTCATCAAATTCCACCAAGATGTCATTAACATTGTGATCACAAAAGGGGGGTTTGAGCTGATGTTTGGCAGAGAGGTAGATGGAAGGAGCTCTTTAGAGTTGATCAGATCTTGGATACGGTGTTTAATGAGGACCTTACAGTTGTCAGTTTTGTGGCCGAGATCTTAGTGATAAGCACACCTCTCATTCATGTTAAAATCCTAGGGAAGTGGGTTTGGAATGGGCTTTGGTTCTAGAGGTGTGATAGCTCTACCATCTAAACACTTCTTATAAATGGCACTGAGGGGCCATCAACCCAATTTAGAAAACTTTCTCCTTTCCAACTGAATTGGCTTATGGGCATAAATAGCATTGACTTCACCCTCTTTTTAGGTGACATTCCCTTGATGGGCAGGCCTCTTGAATCTAAAAGAGGAAGCTTAGGAGTTTTTTGTAATGAATCCAGCATCAATTCTATTTCCATGCATGAAGTAGTAGAAATTAAGGCTTTGAAGCTTGGCAAATACTGTGTGATCAGTCTATCTTAATACACAGGAAGTAAGTTTTTACAACAATGTCCACTTGTTCAGATTTAATTGGTTTATTTACCATTTGTGATGCTTTCTTCCTTCACCTTATAATGAACGAGGAAAAAGGTTTCTTTGGGATGTTATTTGATAGTTTCAAGATCTCTTCGAGTAATATCAATTTCAACATTATAATTGTATTATTTTACAAAAATGTAATAAATGGACTCCCAAGTCCATTTTTTGGAATCATCTAAGTTTACAAAACCATCTAAGAGTCATACTAGAAAGTGACTATAGGAACAATTGAGTAAGGAGCACACCTTCCACACCCAAAGGATGAAATGTACCATCATGGATCTTAAGGTGAGTCTTGGGATAGGTTGTTCCATCAAAATTCTCAAAGATTGGCATCTAAAATTTCAAAGGTAGCCTTGCATTAGGTAAAAGGTTGAGGGACTTGACATCAACCATGTCATCTCTCTTTTTGATAGTGTTAAAGAGTCTTCTGTATCTCTTCATACTTTTTGACCATAACCTTAAAGAGAGGATGGTCTTGGGCTCCCTGTTGGAAAGAATCATTAAGAGAGGCTATTGGTATGACAACCCCATAATCAGCTTATATAGGGATGGCCATTGGAATAATGTCTTCTGCCATGGGTTCTTTATCTTTTGTAGAATTAAATGCCAACTTGGACCATCATGGTTTGGACTTTTTTGAGGATGGCTTACTCTTAGTCTTGGCAGCATTGGGGTTAGCAGCATTTTCATTGTTGGAAGACATTGTGACCTTTAAGGTAAAACAAAATGGGGTATCAACAATTTGGCATATCCACGATAGACTTTGGTTCAAAGACACGACTAAGGGAAGTGTTTGGTTTTGGAAAAGTTTTATCCTTGCTCAGGCTCATGATGGCATGATGTGTGTGTGTATGTATGCATGAATAAAAAAGGTTTCATGATGAAAGGATAATGTCATGATTATACTACATGGGACCTAGGGTCAACTCTAATCATTACATAAAGCTTGGTGGTTTAGTGGTTACCTAGCGATTAGAGACGCGATATACTTAACCACATATGAGTCAAAGATATTTGGGTGGATCCAATGATTACATGCAACCTCATTATCCCAATTGAAAGTATCAGTGGGTAGCATTGGAGTGGATAATTTCACTATTGGTAAACCAGTCCTAAGGAGGGAAACTCATTCGATATTACTCTCTATCCTTATTTTCGTAGTGATAAGGGTGTATGTGAAGTGATATATGAAACCAACTCCATATGAATCTTGAGCCAAAATGTTTTGTATAAAAAATAGTCTACTTAGTTTTTGTCAATATTAAAACATCCCTAGTGGAGTTGCTAGCTGTAAGGCCCTGACCTCTAGAGCGCTAGTGTGCCTTGAGCTTTTCGGCTTGAGGAAACTAACCATGGAGGGATGGATTGCGCATGACATCAGTTATTGAGTCTCACATGAGGAGAACCCCATATGGGCTTATTAGATATGAGTTTGTATCATAAGTCACCACTTAATACTTTAGAAAAATTTGTTTCATTTTTCTTGGTCATTAAGAAACCATTGTTTACTCTATAAAAAATGTTATTTTGCCATTTGGAAAAGACACAAGCCTTGAACCAAAGTATGGATTTGAAAACTCGGGATTGATACAAAATTAGTTTTAGACAAAGAATACTTTTTTTACACATTTGGCTCTAAATCATATGAATTTTAGTTAAATATAGTTTTATGTATGTATGGACATTCATCAGATGATGCATGAGTAGTTATTGCATTTAACAATGATGCATGGAAGGAATATATAAAAAATGATTATGATAGAAATAAAAGAAAAGCAGTAAATAAAAATGAATAAGAAAATAAGGGTCTCTTTTCTAGCCAAATTGGTACCGGGGAGAGCACACATCCCTAATAGCAAATAAATAAAAATAATTAAAATAAAATGAAATTATTAACAAATAAAAAAGCAAACACAATGGAGATCCCTCCTTTAGCAATAAGGTATAGAAAATGCACACACACCCTTTAATAAACATTTATAAAGAAAATAATAATAGAAGTAAAATAAAAATAATAATAATAAAATAGAATAAAAAGGCAGATTCTGTCCACTAACAATAGAAGTGTCAGGAAACAAATCAGGTGGATCCTTTATTATTAATAATAATGACATGAAGGTAAAATACACAAATATGGACATGAAATAAAATAAAAATAGAAATAAACAATTAAAAGTAAGAGAGATAACAAAAGGAACAAATTAAAATAAAAAAAAACTTAGAGTTAAAGCCTTGGACTGGCTTGTCAGCAGATCCCATGGAATAGGAATGAAACCTCACTTTGTTCTGCCTTTTCACAAAGGGTTAAGGGTTGTTTGATTGATATTGGGGTAGGTTGTTTAGTTCATAAGCTAATTGATTTTATTAAAAATCCATTAATCGAATAGGTTCTTAATTATTTTCAAGTTTAATGAAGAAAAAAATCGATTTTGATTATGAAATCCTAAGTCTATTTTAGGATTTAAAAGACAAAATAGAATTGAAAAATTACCATTCAGATTTCCTTTTGCTTATGGCAATAAAGAGTAAGAGGGTCAGTTGACTTCACAAAACTAGAATGGGTCTCCATAGTTCAAGTGTAAAATCTAATAGCAATTCATATCAGAGGGGTTTTAAGTGAAAATTTGACAGAGGTTCGCAGTCTAAAAGTTGTTCAAAAATGAGCCACGAGGCTCATATTTATAAGGAAAATTGGCTTTGCCTGTAAAAAAAGTGGTGCACACGCCAGACAGCCAGCACACATGCCAGCCACCTAACACACATGTCAACTCAAAAGCATGCATGCAGGCCCAAAAATGCTCATGCCAGCTCAAAGGTGTGCACACAGGCTCACATGCCCACATGCGAGCCTCTAGGCACATACCCATGCGATTTAGCTCGGTTCGACTTGGCTTATGTTTTTCGATTTTTTTAACTTTATGGGTTCATTTTAAGTCCAATTTAGCTCCTATTTGAGCTTCTGGGCTCGTATTAATAGGCCATATTTAATGTAAAAATAGGGTTTCATAGAACCTTAAATTTGATTGTAGAGATTGAATAATGGTTTTTATTCAATGGAATAATCATTTTTTATTAATTTATATCTATGATTTATGATTTTTTAATTTGATTAGCAATCACTTACTTGTTAATTAAGTTTTATTTTCATATCATTGCTAAAGATAAATTGGTGTGGATTAAACACTTATAGGTATTGGGGATTGTGTGGGAATCCTAGAGATAGATTCTCGACATCCTTTGGCTTAATTTTTTCTTGAATTTAATGTTGTTTTATTTAATAAACATTGTGAAGAGATTCCTTTTTTAATATTTAGAAATTAGAAACTTCATTTCTTGAGAAACATTATTGCCTACTTTTAGGGAATGCCAAATCAATTTTAAGGGATTAATTGCAGTGAATGGTTGTTCATGATTACAAGAGGGTCTAGGGGGATTTGAAGTCTAAATAGGTACTTCCATTGATTGATTTCATAACTTGATTTATTATTTTTTTTAATTGATCTTTTATTTACTTTTATTTTATTTTCTTTTAGCATTAATATTAACTCACACTTCAATTAAATGATCCACTAAACAACAAACAATGACTAAGCTAGTACTTGATTCCTTGTCCTCTTGAGAATGATACTTGTATATCAATGTATTACTTGAACGACATGTTCACTTGCAGAGTTCATCCTTGACTTATCAATGGTTATCGTTCATAGTGCATTAACTTGGTTGTTGAAGTGTATTTTGGCTTATCCAGGATATAAAAAATTGAGTCATAGAGCATAGAATTTTGCCCAAAAAGTAACCAGATCGCCTGCTAATAACAAAAAGAAAAATGACAAGAAAAAATGTGATTAATTATTTTGCAATCATGCCAGCAAAAATGGCAAACAAAAGATAAATTGTAGCCTACTACTATAAATTTGACTTAATTTCTAACTTTTTTGAAGCCATTTTCCAGCATGTAAATGATTAAGGGAAGGGATAAAAGGACTTTATACTAGCGTAAACATGTCCATCTTACTTCCCTTATGGCTCAAAAAGTTGTAAACCCTTTAGTGGTGAGTTTTTCCTCTAAATTTTATTTCCAAATAAATAAGTCTTTTACTATCAAAATGAGTGGGAATTTCATAAATCATATCAGACAATATGGAGAAGGAAATGAGAAAAAGCCAAGCAATATGGCATCCACCATTAAATCTAAAATCTTATACCTTTCTCTATATGAATTGAGAGTAACCAAGTTGCTAAGTGAGAGGCCCCAACCTCCGGTTCGCTTGTGCATCTCAGGCATTCGGTCTGAGGAAACCAATCAGGGGGAGGGGGTGTCAGATTGCGCATGGCGTCGACAGTCTAAATCTCACATGAGGAGAACCTCCTTATGGGCATGTGTTGGGTGAGGTGTATATGTGTGTGTGTGTGTGTGTGTGTGAGTTGCCACTTAATACTTTAAAAAATATTTCATTTTCAGCTGATTAAGAAACCGTTTTAATTTAACTCCACAAAAAATTATTATTTTTTCCATTTGGAAAAGATAAGTCTTAAACCAAACGATGGATTTGGAGACTCGTGATTGATACAAAATTAATTTTTAGAAAAATGTTAATTTTCTAACAAATTTGGCTTTAAAATCATATGGATTTTATCAAAAATTGTTTTCATGTGTGTATGATAGTTATAATATGGTGGATGAACATGTATATCATTTAACTATGATGCATGAACAGATTATAGTATGAATGACATAATGATTATAGTAGAAAATAAAGAAAGCAGTAAATAAAAGCAATAAAGTAAACAGGGGTCTCTCTTTTATTTAGATTGGTATTAGGGAGAGCACACATACCTAAAGGCAAATAAATAAAACAAACTAAAGTAAAATGAAGTTAAATGCAAAAAATAAACATAGAGGGGGATCCCTCCTCTAGCCAAAGTAATAGGAAAGGCACACATTCCCATTTTAATGAACAATTATATAAATGAAATAACAATAGAAATGAAAATAAATAAAATAACAATAAAGAACAAATAAATAAAATGACAAATCTGCTCTGCTAACAATAGACGTGTTAGAAAGAGAATCAAATGGGCTCCTTATTAGCTAATACATGTTAAAAAGGAATCATTTCGTTTGCCATTTATAAATGATAAACAATAACAAATATATAATAAAGCAAAATAAATAATAATAATAACAAGAAATAAAAATGGAACTAAATAAATAAAATAGTAAGATAAAAAAATAAAAATACAAAATTAGAGTTGGAGCCTGAATAGACTTGCTGACGTATCCCGTGGAATGGGAATCAAACCCCACGTCATTCTCCCTTATTGTGAAGGGTGATGGTTGTATGAAAAGTTAGTTGGTTGATTTGTTCAAGAGCTAATCATTTTTATTAAAAAAAATGTTAACCAGCATGTTTTCAATCAATTCAGATTTAGATTAAAAAGAATGATTTTTGAATATGTGAATTACCTATATCATATTATAAGGTTTATCAAAATGAAATAAGAAAATATTATTGTTCAAAAATACTACCTTTTGTTTTAGGCAACGAGGAACTAGTGGATTTGAATGGCTTGACAAGTCCTAAATGGGTCTCCATTGTACTTTGAGGGCAATTGAGATTAAATAGTTTAACAGAGGTTCAGGTTAGGAGTGTTTAGAGTAGGAATTTTGGTAGAGTTTTAAAGCAAAAGATGTCTTTTAAAATGTCACCCGAAGGGCTTTATTTATAGGAAAAATTAGACTTAGCAGTCAAGAAAAAGTCAAATGCACGACCGGGTCAAGCACACACGCTTAGGAATTAACCCACACATCTAGCAGAAGGCCCATATGCCTAGGAGCAAGTCCACTTGCCCTATAGGAGGCCTACACACCTAGGGTAAGTATCATGAGCCAAGAGTGAGGCCCAAATGCCCAGTATGAGGCATATGCAGCAGGGATTGGGTCCACATGCCTAGCTCATGGTGCGTGTTCTTGGCTAGGGGCTCCAAGTCAGTCTCATTCAGCTCGATTTTTTTTTTACTTTTGGGTTGGTTTTAGGTCTGATTTAGGCTTGGTTTAAGGCTTATGGGCCCATAATCAGTGTCAAATTTAATGGTGTAAAACTATGGGTTCATAGCTGCTCCTCTTAACATGTTTGGTTTGATCAAAAAATAGATCTGATAAGTATGAACTGCATTTATTAGTGTGGGGTCCATGCCTTTTTCCTGGGCTTTAGAGGTGAGCATTCCTTTCCATTCTTCCTCTTCTTCTATCTCCTTCCTTTCTTTTTTTTTTCTCTTGATTACTTTTAAGAAATCTAAATGATACTGGCACAAGTGACTCATGAAGAGGAGGAGTTAGTTGCGGGGTTGACTGTCAAGACTGAGACACTTACCGATTGGGTGGGTTCTGTTAGCACCAAGACTAACAATTAGTGGACTCCTCCCTTAAACATTGAAGACTTGCTTACTAACAATGACTATCCCTTTATGGAAAATCTTGAGCCTGTGATGGTTCCAAATCTAGATCTCTTGTGGAACAGACAAGAGCACTATAACTTGAATGCATACCTTATGGTACACATTTTTTCTCTTTGTTTCTTTTTTTTTTTCTCTATTTATTTTTCGGTTTTGATTTTTTTTCTTGCTCTCTTGACTTAAATTACACTGAAAATGAAGATTAAAATAAGAAATAATAGTAAATTAAAAGGATAGAAATTCTACCTGTAGGACCACCATTATAATCAGAGGGGAGGTAGGTCAAAATTGTAAGAGGTGGAGGCCTTTTTGA
>CAOJBK015841930.1:0-11415 GCA_948294925.1 Codiaeum variegatum | reverse complement strand
ATAATATGTTCTTCCTCTCTTTCTTTGTCTCTATCTTCCTAGCTCTAAAATCGGACTTAAAATGCCCTTTATCCTTCTTGATTGTCAAGCATTGCGAACAAATCTTGCAAAGACTTTAAAGGGCAGAGGCGTCCATTCCATGTAAGTATCATGGATATATATATATATATATTATTTTTGAGCTGCATGTGGGGATGGTTGTGAGTTTTTTAATTTCTAAAGTTGGTTGTTTGTGGAGTGTTATTGTCTCTTTATGAGATTGTGGTTCCGACGCCATTATTAAAAAATTAAGGTTGTTAGGGTTGTTATTAACATTGAAAATGTTGGGGTTTTGTGTTTAATAATAATATATTGAATAAATTACTTATTAATTAGGGATCACCTTTTGTTAATTTGGGATTTTATAATCTTTGTAATGAAATTAGGTTTTTTTAGGGAAAAAACATAAAATTAGGATTTTGAGTTCAATGTTTAATTTGGGGGTTGAATATAATTTGTTGTTAGTTGTTATGTCTAAATATTCTTTGAAATTTGAGGACTATGTATTAAACTGTGCTTCTAATTTTTTGACTTATTTAATTATTATGCATCATTCTGACTTGAATTTGGTTTTTTATTTTGTTTTTGTTTTATTTTGTTCTTTATGTTGTGGGTTAGTTTGATGAATGATAGGGTAGATATTGTCTTCCACTATGGAGGGCAATGGGTGTCTGATCCTCTGTTGAATATGCTAATGGGGAAATAGACAGAATGTGTGATGTGGATATAGATTTATTTCATGTAGATCTATTCGAGGATAGATGTGAGGGAAATTTAGGTGTTAACACTGATTTAGACATTTCTATTCTAAATCCAGGGTTAAGTTTAGAGAATGGCCTAATATCAATTACTGATGATGCATCAATTAAAAAGGTTTTGGATGCTATTAGGAACAATAGTTGGAGCAGAGAGATACATGTCTATGCCACCCATGTTGTTGAAGTTCCTATGAGGGGAAATGTACCATTAGTCTAGAAATTAATAAACATGCATAGGGTGATGCATAGGGTGGTGCACAAGGTAAGAGTTTTCAAGCAATAGGGCCAAATTCTATAGTTGGTTATGATCAAACACAGGGTTATGAAATAGATTAAAGTGCTGAAGTAGGGGTAGAGGGTCCAGATAGGGCATCAAATATGTGCAACATAGGAATTTAGTGTAGTAACAATGTTGGGGATGGTGTAGGGACTTCTGTGGCTGGTGTAGGGACTTCTAGGGCTGGTGAAGGGACTTCTAGAGCTGGTGGGATAGAACATTATGACTTTAGTGTATAAGGGTTAAGAGATGTTAATAAAGATATTAATAGTAGTAAGGATGATGATGATGACTATTCTAATAGTCAAGAAGATGGTAATGAGGAAAGTGATGAGTCAGATGATTCTATTAAATGAGAAAACAAGGACCAAGGTTCCTTAAAAAAGTTAGGTTTATTGATGAATATAGGTGTCCCTTTTTCATGTTTGGCATGTGTTTTATTAATGCTTCAGAGGTTAGGGAAGCACTTGCACAATATGCACTGTCAAAACATGTTAAATATAAAATTAGGCCTAATGAACCAAAAAGAATTAGATATAAATGTATAACTAATCCAGGGTGTCCTTTTTTGTTTTATGCTACAAAGGGTAACAGTAATGAGGGTTTGGTTGTGTGGATTATAATTCAGAACACACTTGCTATAAGGCATTCACTAACAAACTGTGCACTTCTAATTTTTTAGTAAAACACATTAAGTCTAAGATTTATAAAAAACCTGATGTGAAAAACAATGATATGAAGCCAATGTGAGGAAGATTTGAAGATAAATATCAATCTAAATATGGTTAAAAGGGCTAAATAGAAGGTTAATATGGAATTGGATGGAAGTTATAAGGTGGAGTTTGGTTATTTAAAGGCATATGCAAATGCATTAAAAATTAGCAATCCTGGGACAATTGCTGATATCCAATTGTGTATGAAGAGTATGGCAAAGGGTAATAGAGTTTTTAGGAGGTTCTTTATATGTTTTCATGCTTTGGAGGAGAATTGGAAGAAAGGGTGTAGACCAATTATAGGAATACATGGATGTTTTTTTGAAGGGAATTAGCAAGGGTCAGATTCAAGCAGTAGTTGGTAAGGATACAGATGATCAAATGTTTCCAATTGCCTAAGGTGCTATTAACAAAGAGAATGAGAAGAACTGGAAATGGTTTCTGTAATGGCTAGTTAAAGCTTTGGACATTGGAGATGGAAGCACAATAACAATGACTTTTGATATACAAAAGGTAATATTATCATGACATTTTAAAAAAAAAATTTTAAGTTTTAAATTTATATAGTGAATAATAACAACTTATTTTTTAGTTTTAGTGTCTCATAATGTTCTGAGAAAGGTGTTGCCACAAGCTGAGCATAGATGGTGTGCTAGTCACATTTATGCTAATTGGTCTAAGAAATGGAGGGTGAAGGAAAAATCACAAGTCATGTAATGGAAGCTAAAAGTTTGTGATTTTTAAAACTTTTGTAAAAAAAAGTTCTATTCTAAAACTCTTTTAGCATGGATGGTTTAGTTGTTCATTAATCTCTCTAATGAACATCTAAACCTAAATTTGGACCCATGACTTTAACTAAGGATACATATACCAATTATTGTGCAAAACATAATAGTTACAAAGAAGGGATTAGAAGTATGAAATACCTTAATTCCCTCCTTTTTTAAGCTACTCAAGTGCAAAGCTTTTAGCTTGACTCACATTGAAGCTTTCTCAAAGCTTGATCTCGTTTCCTCTTTGAAAAAATTAAACCGACTCTCTTTGGTTGCCTAAGCTTATGGTTTTAGCTCCTCTAGTTGAGAACTTGAGATGGGGATTGGTTTTGGACTAAGAGCTCACTACACACTCCTTTCTCAAAGGATTAGAAGAATAATTTATGTTTAAAGAACTCGTCGTCAAAGATAAACTCCCTCTCTCTAACTTGGTATGATGTTGGAAACTTTCTCTCTTTAGAACTTAGATTTCTCTCTCTAGCTCTTAGTAGAAAATCCCAAGCTTGAAGACGATGAATAGTTTCCTCACTTTCTTGTCTTAGGGAAAAGAAAGATAACATACTCTACTTATACCTTTACCATTTCTAACTAATTATTCCTCAAATTAAGAAAAAGAAAGCTAGAAAGATAGGTTGCTGTTCTAGTGTCTAATTGACTATTTAATAGTTAATTAGTCAATTAGATTAAGCAAGTAATTTGTTGGAACCACTTTAGCCCTTAATTAATCATATCTCATGTGAATTAATTGTTGTTTATTGAAATCCATTTCAATTTAGTAATTCCCACTTGTATCTCATACAAACTATGACGTAATTGAATTAATCCCTTTATGAATTAAACTTCAAGACATGCTAGGGTCTTTGTAAATTTAATTACAAGTTTAATTCAATCAACATTAATAATTAATTAAACTCTTTAATCAATTATCAATATAATTTAATTCCTAGCCATTGGAATAGGTTTATGGTGTGTGACTTACTGGGTTCATGTTCTAATTAGCAATGGGATAAAGAAAATTCTTTTCTTCCCACTAAGTGTGTGAACCAAATTCCACACTTAGTTCCATAAGTCATGAGTGATGCCTAGCATAACATATCACGACTACCTAATTAGAAATGAATGTCGACCATAGTATCCTTGACATTGCATGGACTTCTTAATCATAATTAGCATGCACTTGAATCCCTTCATTATGGATTCTTGATCTTAGATAGGGTCATGGAATAGTCAAACCCTATATGCTAGATCATATGACTTTTATCCGATCTAATTCTCGATAAATTGATTCCAACTAGAAACTCTTTATAATGAATCTTAACTACCTTGGCCAAGGATTTGAGTATCAAGAACAACCAGAAGTCATAGGATTCCTTCATTGTTTATCCAAGTTAATGAATCCTTTCTTTTAGATCACTTATCTCAACATATCACTAATTATGGCCACCACATGCCGTATACCAATACCTGGATAGCATCAATATATAAGCAGTAAAAGAGCATAACCACCAATATGCTAGATAACATGCCACCTTAAGTCTTAGGATTATATGAACAACTATGATCTAGATGATAAGATATTGACTAGTAGAAAAAACCCATGTATCTATCATCTAATGTCACTATTCGAGTTACTTATCACATGAGCGTGTCCACATGTTGTCATGACTTCACATGTCTGTAGAATGAGACTCACTACCTCCATACTAACAAGTATATCATACTTGTCATGGATTAGAGTAGAGGTAACGGTCTTCCGGATTAATAATGTTCCTACCAATAATCCTTTGACCATGAACTTGCTTTAAAATCTATGAAATAAAGAACCTATCTTCATATTCCCAAACTCTTTGAGAATAGATTCTCTTACATAAGACTTAGGGAACATATATATGTTAACCACTAAAATTAATGCAATCATTAAATGAAACATATATATTAAATACCATTATGGGATTAAGATTACAAATATATATACAATGTACATGATCTAGGGTATACACTCCTAATAATCTCCCAATTGCACTAGAGCTAGTCTAAATCCAATCACTACAGTGAAAATCTAACTGCTGCTGACTCATAACTTTAGTCAAGGGATTTATTGTGTTTTCATCATACACTATTTTCTACATGGCTAGATCGCCTCTCCCAATGATCTCTCTAATAATCTGATAGCGCCTTTCTTATTATTTAGATTTCTGGAGAGACCTTGGTTCCTTTACCTGAGTAATGGCTTCATTGTTGTCATAGTAGAAAGGAACCGACGACTGAATAGAAGAAACCACATCTAGTTCTATATGAACTTTTAAATCTAAACAACTTCCTTTGCAACATTTAATGCAGTAATGTACTCACCCTATATAGTGGAGTCTATAGTGGTTGATTACTTAGAACTCTTCCAACAAATTACTCCTCCATTATAGGTGAAGATAAAGCCCGAGATAGACTTTCTTCCATCGACATCTGATTGGAAGTCAGAATCTATAAAACCATCTATCCTTAAGTCATCTCTAGCATAAGTCAAAACAAAATCCTTAATCCTT
This sequence comes from Codiaeum variegatum, assembly GCA_948294925.1. NCBI lineage: Eukaryota > Viridiplantae > Streptophyta > Magnoliopsida > Malpighiales > Euphorbiaceae > Codiaeum > Codiaeum variegatum. Next base: position 6,315 of record CAOJBK015841930.1, on the reverse strand, counting down.
CTCAATTACTTTAGGATAGCTTTGACCACAGTGTAGTTATCTAATCCTAGATTGGATTGAAACAAACAAGTCATACTAACAGCGTATGCAATATTCGACCTAGTACACAACATAGCATACATCATGCTTCCAATTGCTGAATCATATGGAACTTTGGCCATATTTTCCCTTTATTCAAGTGTCTGGGGAGACATCTTCTTAGAAAGGTGAATACCATACCATACCATACTAGTAAAAATCCCTTCTTAGAATCCAGCATGTTGAATTTCTTCAACACCCTTTCCAAGTACTGACTTTGAGAAAGTCATAACATTTTTTTTGATCTATCTCTATAGGTGCGAATACTAAGAACATAAGTGGCTTCTTCTAAGTCCTTCATAGAGAAGTTTGAGGATAACCATAGTTTCATACTAGTGAGCATTCCTACATCATTTCTAATTAATAGTATGTCATCCACAAAAAGTATAAGAAATGTAAGTGCGCTCCCACTAACCTTCTTGTACACACATGGTTCATCTTTATTTTTGATGAAATCAAATGATTTGATTGCCTAATCAAAATAATGATTCAAACTTCTCGAAGCTTGATTAAGATAATAAATGGATCTCTTAAGCTTACACATTTTGAAATGATCCTTAGATTCAAAACCTTTAGGTTGTTCCATGAAAATGTCTTCCTCATCCATTAAGAAAGGTAGTTTTAACATCCATTTTCCTAACCTTATAATCATAGTGTGTTGTTATGGCTAATAAAATCTTAATGGATTTAAGCATGGCTACTGGAGAAAAGCTTTCCTCATAGTCAACCCTTCTCTCTAGCGAAACCCTTTCATTATAGGCCTTGCCTTAAATGTTTCCATACTTCCATCTACACCAATCTTGCACTTGAAGACTTGTTCCCTATAGGTATTAAAACCTTAAATGAATCCATAAGATCTCAGACTTATTTAGTATATATGAAATCCATTTCGAATTTTATAGCCTCTAGCCATTTAGAAGACTCTATATATGATATAGCCTCATTATAATAGTAGGATCAACAACTTGATCGACTTGTTTATTAATTCACAACTCTTATACATTCCCATGAAGAAGTTCATATCTCTCCAGAGGATGAGATACTCTACTTGATCTTCGAGTTATTTGTGTGGATACACTATCAATCAGATTAAGTTCAAGAGGTTGATCAATTTGTTGGATTTCCTTAGATGAAACTTCATCCAAGATTATCTCCCTTCCTTTTCCACCTTTTTGAAGAAACTCTTTCTTAAGAAATATGATATTCAGACTAATAACTATTGTTTGCTTAGTAGGAAGATAAAAACAATATCCTAAACCACCTTTACGATATCCAACAAATCTTCCTTTAATATACCTCTCTTCCAACTTATCTATTCTCCTCCTTTTAATATGTGTTGGAAACCCCCAAATCCTAATGTGCTTAAGACTTGGATTTTTACCATGCCATATCTTATATGGTACGGTCAGAACAGATTTGGAAGGGACTCTATTAAGGATGTAAAAAGCTGTTTCAAAGGTATATCCTTATAAGGAGATAAAGAGGTTGGTATAACTCATCATGGATTGCACCATATCTAATAGGGTACGATATCTCCTCTTGGAAACACCATTTAATTATGGCATACTGGGAGGAGTCAATTGTAATATTATACCATGGTCTTTCAAGAAGTCATTAAAATCCATACCTAAGTACTCGCCTCCTTGATTTGATTTTAGAGTCTTGATACTCTTTTCGGTTTGTCACTCAACTTCTTGCATGAATTCTTTGAAGTTTTCAAATGATTCATGTTTATGTTTCATTAAATATCATATCCTAACCTCAAAAGGTCATCAGTGAATGTGATGAAATATAAATATCCTCCTCTAACCATTTGAGGAAATGGTCCACATACATCATTATGTATGATATCCAAAATTAATTTCACTGTTTCTCTTTGTCCCACAATGTTAGACCTAGTCATCTTTCCTTGGATGTAAGACTCACAAGTTAAAGTAGGTTCACTTCCCATATGGTCTAGGATCTCCATTTTCTCTAACTTTAGAATCCTCTCCTCGGATATATGTCCAAGTCTAAGATGCCAAATTAAGTTTGAATTAGAGTTGGATGCAACCATGGTGTTAATATGAGTTGAGCTTAGATAAATTTTGATAATGCCATTATCTAGATAATAAAGACCATCCAATACATAACCTATGTTGACAATTCTATTTTCAAAATAGATTTCACAAACATTATCCTTAAATAAAAGTACATAACCAAGTTTAGTTATACAATTAACATAAATAATGTTCTTGAAAGCATTAGGTACATATAAGATGTCTTTCACTAATAAAATATGATCTCTAAGATCAATAGAAGTAGTCCTTACAACCTTGGATGCAACACTTGCACCATTTCCTATCTTCAATACCACCTCATCCTTATCTAAACTTGTCTTACCTGACATTACCTGCATGGAAGTACAAATGTGAGAACTTGCATCACTCTCAAGTATCCAGGAAATTGATGAACTATATGGCTTACTCATTTTCTTGCTCTTCTTCTTTTTTCTCTTTTGGGACTCCAAAAACCTAGGGAAATTTCTCTTCCAATGTCTAACCTCATCATAATGGAAACACTTCCCTTGCTTTTGGAAGCTTCTTTCGTGGACTTGTCCTTGGTTATGCCGCCCGTGGGCTTGAGAGCGGTAACCTTGTTCTTGTTCTTGTTCTTTTTCTTAGTCTTACTAGAAGAAGAAGATTCCATAAGAATGGCTCCTTTCTCCTTAACCCCACCCATGTCCTTTTGGGCGCTAACCAAGCTATTGTGTATTTCGGCAAGTGTACATTCAATCTTATTCATATGAAAATTCATAATGAAATTATTGAATGATGGAGGAAGAGATGGTAGGATCAAGTATGTTTGAAGGTCTGCATCTATGGAGAAATTCAAATTCTCCAATTGCTCGATGAAATGAATCATCATATGCACATATACCCCCACATCCTCTCCCTCTTGCATCTTGGCCCGAAAAAAGTCCCTAGATATCTCATATCTTGTGGACTTATTTGTCTCACTGTAAAGGTCTTTAAGATGACCAAGTATATTCGAGACCTCAGGCATGTAGTTGTGTTACTTATGCAACTCCTTGGACATGGATGCGAGTATAATACACCTTGTGGAAAGGTGATCATCTTGCCACTTCTTTAAAGTGGTATGTTCCTCATCCGAAGCCAGTGGAGGAAAAGGATTAAGAACCAATTTGTCAATCACGTACAATATTTTCTCGTATGTGAGGACAATTTTAAGGTTTCTCAACTAGTCCATATAGTTATTCCCCACTAACTTATTTTCATGCAAAATACTCACAATAGAGTAGATAAAGTCATATTATTAGAACTTACTGCAGAAAATAACAAGATTGGATTAGTAATATGCTTATATAAAGCGTATATTAATTTGGTCTTTAATCAAAATTGCACTTTAACTAACTTAATGAATCCTACACTTCCAAATACGAAACAAAGATTCCATTGGGGTGAATCTCTAGTGGGTCGATTGAAATCTTGTAAGTGAATGACATTTGTTCATCAATTCCCACAAGCTACGTATTTTCTTTCTAGGGATTTGATTCTTGCAAGTGAGTAACTCTTGCTCATCACAACTCTTATGAGATTCAATCCATTGGCTCCTAATACTTCTGACCTTAGGTACACATTGCTTTTCTTGGCCTTGCATATTAGTTAAGTTAGACCTATAGACCAGTAAGTATGAAGATTTGAACACTGTATGGCTTAGGTATAAATTTTTGCTCTTAACATATAATGTATCTCATACTCACAACATCTCATGCTACACAATGAATTCAAGGAAACAATTTCCAATATTCATTGCACTAATGGAGAGCCATAACTTAATATGTAAATTGGAAGATTTTGGGCCTTATTAATTTAGGTCTCACTTTGCACATTATCAATTCTACATGCATCTCATACTTCATATATATCACAAATATATCTATAAAATGGATAATAATAAATCATAGGCATGATCATGGACTTAAGGCCTCAATTCCTAGCCACAAGGAGTGAGTAGGGTTATTAGGTTATCAAATTATAAGAATTCATGACTAATCTAGTCTTCATGCTCCCATTAGGCATCTTCATAGGTTGAACCTTTCTCTTACTCTTGCATGTCCATAACTCTAGTGTATATAAAGTATCCTTGGCATACCAAGGCAAGATTACAAAATAAGATCACTTGTAGGCTCAATGAACTTGAAAACCTAATCTAGTAAGTAATACTTAATTATAAGCCCTTATATAATAAAAGAATATTACATGCCCCACAAAGTCATTTGTTAAGTTAAAAGTCCATGATCATTCAATCATGCCAAGACCAACACATAACAATAATATATAACTTTTATACATTAAGTATGTGTTTAGCTACTTCAAAATTTTAAAACTCTTCCAAACTTTTGAATATCTCATATTCATTACTTTGAAGTCTAAATATGCTTATTAAAGATATAGGACAATGGCCCCAATAGCATCCCAAAATTTCTAAGATAAGTAACTTAGGTTTAAAAGTTTAAACCTAAAGCCCAAATACTATAACTTCACGGGCTAAACTCATGGGCGTGAGCATAGGCCATGAAATACTATTGCCAAGGTCCAATATCTCATGTACCAGTTATAGGCATACCTCACATGTGTGAACATCCTTCATGAGCATGTATCACGGGCGTGAGCATAAGCCGTGACCACATGAGAAGCTACTGCCAAAAAACAGAACCTTATGTTCAAGTCATAAGCTATATTCTTGGGCATGACCAAAGGTTGTGATTGAACATAATCCCCTACTACCAAGATATAGAATTATATGTTCAAGTCACATGCATTGGTCATAGGTGTGACCAAATGCAGTGACTGAACAATAGGTTCTAAATCCAGGAAGTACCATATCCTTGCTTTATGGGCACACTTCACAGCCATCAACTTTGCCCGTGCTAGTGAAATTCCTACACACTTTGATAGTTTTGTCTCTAACAGACACATAAACACAACCATGGTTTTACATAAAAATTAGGTGGCTCTGATACCACTTGAAGGAAAAATCATGTGTTGCGCAACGGAAGCTAAAAATTGGTGATTTTCAAAACTTTTGTAAAAATAAGTTCCATGCCAAAACTCTTTTAGCATGAATGGTTTAGTTATTCATTAAACTCTTAAATGAACATCTATACCTAAATTTGAACCCATGACTTTAACCAATGATATATATACCAATTATTGTACAAAAAATAATAATCACAAAGAAGGGATTAGAAGTATGAAATACTTTAACTCCCTCCTTCGTTAAGCTCCTTAAGTACGAAGCCTCTAGATCGACTCACACCAAAGCTTTCCCGTAGCTTGATCTCATTTCCTCTTTGAGAAACTTGAACTGACTCTCTTTGGTTGCCCAATCTTGTGGTTCTAGCTCCTCTACTTGAGAACTTAAGATAGGGATTGGTTTTAGACTAAGAACTCACCACACACTCATTTCTCAAAGGATTAGAAGAAGAGTTTATGGTTGAAGAACTCTTCTTCAAAGATAAACGCCTTCTATTTAACTTTGTGTGATATTGGAAACTTTCTCTCTAGAACTTAGGTTTCTCTCTCTAACTCTTAGGAGAAAATTCGTAGCTTGAAGATGATGAATAGTTCCCACACTTTTTTATATTAGAGAAAAGGAAGATAACATACTTTACTTATACCCATACCATTTCTAAATAGTTATTCCTTAAATTAAAGAAAAGAAAGCTAAAAAGGTAGGTTGTTTGTTCTAGTATTTAATTGATTATTTGACTAGTCAATTACTCAACTAGATTAAGCCAGTAATTTGTAGAAATCACTTTAGCCCTTAATTAATCACATCTCATGTGAATTAATTGATATTTGTCCAAATCTATTTCAATTTAGTCATGCCCATTTGCATCTTATACAAACTATGATATAATTGAATTAATCCCTTTATGAATTAAACTTCAAGACATATTAGGGTCTTTGTAAATTTAATTATAATTTTAATTCAATCATCATTAATAATTAATCATCATTAATAATTAATTAAACTCTTTAATCAATTATTAATATGATTTAATTCCAAGCCATGGGAATAGCTTTATGGTGTGTGACTCACTAGGTTCATATTCTAACTAGCAATGGGATAAATAAACTCTTTTCTTCCCAGCAAGTGTGTAATCCGATTTTCATACTTAGTCCCATCAGCCATGAGTGATGCCTAGCGTAACATGTCACGACTACCTAA
>CAOJBK015841923.1:0-11254 GCA_948294925.1 Codiaeum variegatum | reverse complement strand
AAACTTCATCCGTATATCTCCAAATGGATACTGACAAAGAATCTCTCTGCAGTGAGCTATTAGAGAAACAAACAGCCATAGCCACGCAAGCCTACGTCGTCAGGGAATTGAAAGTACAGTGTGATTAGGTAGAGGGTTTGTGTCGATGTTCAGAAAAGGAGTAGGAGAAGGAGTTCTTTGGAATAAATCAGGTCTTGAATGCAGTGTTTAAGGGTCTTGCATGCATCGGTTTTATGGGTAAGTCCTTGATGATAGTCGCATCTTTCATTGAGATTGAAATTTTTAGGCACTAGGTTGGGGGTGGTTTTTATTTCTAGAGGCATTACAACTCTATCTTCTAGACACTTCTTGTAAGTGGAACTAAGAGGAAAATAGCCCAAATTAGAAACTAGCTTTCTCTCTGTCTATATTGGCTTACGGATAGAGAAGGCATTGACGTCCCCATCTTTTTGGGTGACATTTCTTTGGTGGACAGGCCTTTTGTATCTAGAAGGGAAAGTTTGGGCTTCGTCCTTGATGTACCCAACATCAATTTTGTTTTTGATGCGAGAAGCAGTAGAAATTAGAGCTTTGAAACTAGGTAGGTATTGTGTGATTAGTCTGTCTCGATATACAAGGGGAAAATTTTTCACAACCATGTCAACTTGTTCAAATTCAGTTGGTTTGCTTACCATTCATGAAGCTTTCTTACTCCACCTCGTAATGAACGAGGAAAAGGTTTCTTTAGGATTCTATTTAGTAGTCTTTAAATCTTTTCTTATAACATCAACCTCAACATTGTAATGTTATTATTACAAAGATATTACATATGGACTCCATGTCTATTTTTGAGAATCATCAAATCTACAAACCACCTAAATGCAGCACCAGAAAGTGATTGTTGGAATAGCTGAGTGAGGAGCTCGCCTTCTACACCAAAGGGGCGAGGGCACCATCATTCATTTTGAGATGGATTTTAGGGTAGGTTGTGCCATCAAACTTTTCAAATACAGGAATTTGAAACTTCTTAAGTAATCTTGCAATTAGAAAGAGGCTAAGGGATCTGACATCTACCATGTCGTCACTTTTCTTGACTGTATTCAGAGTCTTTTATATCTCTTCATACTTTTCACCCATAACCTTGAGGAGAAGATGGTCTTGAGATCCCTTTTGGAAAGGATCATTAAGAGAGGTTACTGGTGCAATGACCCCACGATCAGCTTGTGTGGGATGGCGGTTAGAGTAATGTCTTCTACCATGGGATCTTTATCTTTGCTAGAATTGGGGAAGTAGATGTATTAGGGGTTGACTAGATGCCAACTTGAGCCATCATGTCTTGGACTTTTCCTAGGATGGTTTTTTCTTGGGCTTGGAGCATAGAGGCCATGGTTTCTTCTTTTTTTTAAGGGTCCCATCTTACTTTTTCATGATCTCAGCTGGCATGGCAATAATGCCACCTTGAGGGGAAGCTGGGTTGTTGTCTTCATAGGACATGGTTACCTTTGGATGAAAAAAAAGGGGTATCCGCATTGATATAAAATATGACCACAACAGACAAGGTGCACAACTTTGAACCAATGTGGCCTTAGAAAAACCATTTTTGGAACTTTTCCACTTTGCTTAGGTTTCTTATATAGTGATGCATGCATGTATGTATGCATGAATGAAAAATATTTTCATGTTGATGGTATATCAGACTTAGCATTAAGGTACATATAGTGCTAGAGAAAGGTACTAATGATCATTCCATGATAGTTTGGTGGTTTGAAGGTTACCCAACAACTAGAGGCATGATATACCTAACCACATGTGAATCAAAGAGATTCGTGTGGTTCCAGCGGCTATGTGCAAACCTCGTTATTCCAACTAAAGGGATTAGTGAGTATGCCTTAGGATGGATGATTTCACTATCGGTAAAGCAGTATTAAAGAGGGAACCTCACTCGATGTTACTTTCTATCCTTATTTTCCAAGAGATAAGGGTGCATGTGAAGTAATGTATGAAATCAACTTCATATGAATCTTGAGCCAAAAAATATTTTGTATCAAAAATAGTCCACTTAGTTTTTGTCAGTTTTAAAATGTCTCTAATGGAGTTGCCAGCTATGAGGCCTCAACCCGAACTCGACGCACCCCTCAAGTTTTGGACTTAAGGAAACCAACCATGATTGGAAGAATTATGTGTGCTTCAATTCGAGTCTCAAATAGGAAGAACCTCCTATGGACCCATTAGGTGCAAAGTGTGCATTGTGTGTCACCACTTAATGCTTTAGAAAAAGTATTTCATTCTTATAGTGATTAAGAAACCAAATCTGATCATTAACTCCATAAAATATTATTTTTTCCATGAAAAGACACAAGCTTCTAACCAAAAGATGGATTCAGGGACTCATAATTGATACGAATTGGATTTTAGAAAAAAAGATAATTTTCTACATCTTTGATTCTCAAACATATGAATTTGGTTAAAAATCAGTTTTAATGTATGCATGATGATATATAAATGGTGAATGAATAGTTTCAACAATTAAGAAATGATACATAAATAGATATGACATGAATCACAAAATATAAAAGCAATGAAAATAAGAGAAATAACAAAATAAAGAAAATAAAAACAAATAAGAGTCTCTCCTCTAGCTGAAGTGGAACTAGGAAGCACATATCCCCAAAATAACCAATAAATAGAATAATAATAATAAGAAAAATAAATACAAGCAAAATATACGAAAAGGAGATCCCTCCTCTAGTTATAAGGCAATGGAGGACACACTTTCCCCTCGAATCAAGCATAATATAGCAAAATAATAATATTTATATAATTATAATAATAAAAATAAACAAAAGAAAAAAAAAGAAATTTTTTTATAAAGTTGAAGCTCTAAAAATCAATGACGGTAGTGAAATATCCCAACTAGGCTGAAACCTTTTTAACGACTTCTTCATATTCTTAGGCTCCTAATATGATTAAGAAAAACAAAAAGAATAAGTTATAGAATATAACCTAAAAGGAAATCAAAGGAAAAAATGTCTAAGTGAAACTAAAACAAAAGCAAAAATGTTCATTCCTACTATAGTCCTCATAAATAAAGGCGCTGCAAAAATCCGACGCCAATTGCCACCAATGATTAGTAGAAGAAATACCAACATGGTTAGCCAAAACATCAGCTGTACAATTTCCTTCATGATAAGTGTGAGTGAAAACAATAGACATATACGACATGAAATAAATTGATTCTTTCCAGTTAGCGATAAGATACCAAGGGGTTATAAAGCTTTAGATTTAAGCAAATGAATAACATACATTGAATTACTTTCAATCCAAAGCTTATACCAACCATTATACCAAGACCTCTTAATAGAAAAAATTACTGCTCTAAGCTTGACTTCAAAAGCTCAAAAATTACCTGTAGGAAAAGCAAAACCACCAATTGCAAAGCCTCTATAGTTTCAAAAAATGCCACTAGGCCCAACAAGGTTATTAGCAGCAGAACCATTGGTGTTCACTTTAATCCAAGTTAGAGAAGGGTGTTGCCATTGAACTGAAATAATACACTGCATTTTTTTAGGAATGCGAGCCATACTGAGTTGCCTCAGAACATGTAGTTCACTACAACAATTAAAAATGAAATCCTCTTAAAAAGAACTGCATTCAATAAGAGCACTCCAAAAGCTGCCAAAGTAGGAGGAAGATATTCAAGGCCGAGTCTTCAAAAATGGTAGCGTTATGGGCTCGCCAAATAAGCCAAATAGCAGTAACGATTGTTGTACGCCACAGAGCATACATTTGAGGACCAAACCAAGCTTGAAGAGCTTGAAAAATAAAGCCATGAAGGTCAGAATGATGTGCAAAATGGCGGCCAAAAACCGAGCCAATAGCTGACCAAATCCCCAAAGCAAACCTGCAAAAAAAATATGCATTAAAGTCTCTTCATTAGAAAAACATAACCGGCAAACCGATGGAAGAGCTAAGCCTTTTCTAGATAATTCAACTTCAATTGCCAATTTTCCATGCACCGCTTTCCAGCAAGCAAAAGATCTTAAAGGAGGAATGTAAATTGCCCATAAAATTTTGAACTGATTAACCTCTTCTTTCTTAAAATGCCAGGCCAGATAAAGCGATTTAGAGGATACTGAACCCTGCGTAGAACCCTTCCAAATGCAAAGGTCTTTTTCATTAGATTTCAAAACTTTCAAATGGCAGATTTCCTATGAAAGATACGAATAAGCAATTCAAAAAATATAAGGCAAATTTCACTCCCCATTTGCTCTAAAATTAGAACCTTTCTCTTCCAAATCGAGTATGGTGATGCACAACTGAACATCAAAAGCAAGCATTATCCATTTGCCATACCAGAAACTAACATTACTATCCTCCCCAACTAGTCAAAGGCACTCATCATTAAGTTTTGAAAAGACTAATTTAATAGATCCCCAAACCGAAGAAGACAAGTGATAGTTTCTAAGCTTACGCGCTTTATTGAAATAATGACTTCTACAGAAGGTACTAAAAATCAAGTTAAAGCATATCAAATTCTAGCTCAATCTACTAAACATTGCCTAATTTATCACCTACAATTTCTTTAAACCAATACCACCTTCACAAATTGGCAGGCCTTTTTTGAACAAGGCTTGTTGGCATATCCCTTTGAATGGGAATCAAACTCTGCACCATTCTCCCTTTTTGTGAATGTGGGTTTGATAAAAACTGGTTGTTTGTTCAGAAGCTAATTAATTTTAGAAAATAATTAAACAGAATTACGTGATTATCAAATTCATATTTGATTTGAAAAAAATATTTGAATGTGATTAAATCCTAATCAGGTTTAGGATTGAATCAAATAATAGAAAATTGAAGAAAAGGATTAATAGTCAGATTATACTACCTCTAGTCTTTGGCACTTGGGAAAGGGTAGGTCGGTCAGTTTAATAAAACTATAATAGGTCTCCATATCAAACACAAAAGAAATAGACAAATGTTAAAATAACTAAAAACAAAATGAAAACTAACTGATTCCACAATAGAAACTCATTGTAAGATGGTAAGATCGAAAACCAAGTCAACAGAAAATTCATATCGCTCAAACAGTGTGTCAAAAGATCTAAAAAAGTCTTCAAAACTAAACCAAGAGGGTCGTATTTATAGAAAAATTTTGACTTGGTTCATAAGAAAAAGGATTTGCGCATACGTGGATAAATCAACGTGCATGCATGCTACCTGGCACGCACGCAAGCTACTGCATGGTCCAGCTCAGTCTAATTCGATTTGATTTTTCAGTATTACTAACTTTTTATGGCCGTTTTGGATTCAATTTGGCCTGGTTTGAGCCTATGAACTCGTATTGATAAGTCAAACCTGATGGTGCGAAATTGGGGATTCACAAGAGTACATTGAGACGATCTAGATTAAGTGTGGAGAAGGAGTCACCATTGATGGACATCCTTTTCTGTTAGTGACATGGAACAGGATAGTTGATAAAGAGGAGGGTATATCATTTTCTGTTATGACATGGTTGTCATTGACCAGAGGCTCTTTTCCTAATTTGTGTGCTTGGAGAGCAACTCTATAATATGGGTGTGTAGTAGTAGAGGTAACATCGTACTATCATACCAAGATAGTTGACCTATTTTGGCTTGAGTTGCATGGAGTCCTTTGTGGTCCGGACCACTAGTCCGGGGGCCTGTCTCGGGAGGAGGGGACGAACCACCCTTAGGCATGCTCATTCTTCTAAACATTACTTTGGTTTATGAAGGGATCTCTCTCTTGCTTTGTCCGATCCCCGAGACATTTAGCAAGTGGGCTTACTCCTTTTATAGGCCTAAGGCCTATACCTAGTGATTAATGGGCTTTAGCCCAGAGGCCTTTAGTCGGACCCTGATCAATTATATTTTATTTTAGAAAAAAGATAGGTTATCGATCATTCAAATCATATGAAAGTACGTCCAATGCAAACAAGGAATCATATTTACTCCAAGAACATAGAGCATTATATTTAGACACTTCCTTTGAAAGACAAATGAGCCATCCATTGGCTTTTTTAAAAACATGAGACAATCTAATATTAACTTATATCGCATTTGTAATGGAATGAAATAGATGTACTTGAACCAATTAAAGATAATTTGATTCTAATATCAAAAGACTGACATAACGAGCGGATAGTCAAGTTATTGCAGTTTGTACCGTCATTACCTCCATACCCATACATACATTAGGCCAACTCTAATAGACTCTTAAATATGGCTCTTTTTTTTTTTTAATTTTAGAGTGTGCATTTTAAATTTTGTATCTCCAAGAGACTCTTAAATTTTCTCCTTACCTAAATTTTTTAAGAATCATATTATCTCTCCTTAGATTTTAAGAGAGAGAAAAAAACTCTTAAATTATTTTTCTCTCGTTCTTTTACTTTTAAAAGCCAATAATGAGTTAAATTGGGAGATATTATTAGAGTGAACACTAATCTTAAAATAAATTAGAATAACGAACTAATTATTTATAATTTAGAGAGTGAAATTTAAGAGCATCTTGAACTTGCTCTTACAACTTTGATTATCATATAATTTCTCACTAACAATATTTGATATTGGTTAGAATACAATAAAATTATTTGTATTTTTTTATAAAATTATATTAAAAATATATTTGACTTAATATATTATATTATATCACATCCAATCAAATACTATCTAAATACGTAAACAAAATAATACATATGTAATATTACTTATGATTTTATGAAAATTGAAAATCAACGAATTTGGTATAAAATAAACTAAAAGTAATTTTAAAAAATTTAAATTAAAACAATAATAAATCAAAACTAAATTGAATTAATTAATATGCATAAATTATGAAAGAATATATATTGCACTAATAATTTAATTATTTTAATTTTTTTATCATGAAAATAAAATTAAATTAATTTCAAAACTATGTATAGACAACTAAATTTTAAAATGCTAAATACATTAGTTTTATTGATTTTTTTAATTAAACAATAAAATATCAAACACAACTAAAACACTCACAACTCAAAAATTGCTAAATCACACGTCCAAATTCTAAATGTCAGCAAAATTCTTCTTTATCACAAATTTTTTATATTCTCAATAATCTAATTCTTTTTTATATAATAGAAGGTACGATGGGTCGCATACTGTACAATTAGGGATAGCTATTCTCTAAATACATACCATAAAAATGAAATTTCATTTATTGTGAAAGAAAAAACTCAAATTTGAAATCTTTTACTTTTGAGAGTAGTACTCTTGAGTCAATAATCTAATTTAAAACTACTAATAGTTCCTATAATTAATTTGGAACACAAAAGCAAGGGAACAAAGAAAACAATCAAAGTAAAATATGATTTTAAATATCATTGGACGTGTAGTATCAATATCGGTAATGATATTACAAACGAAACAAACTTAATCTATTGCTACAACTGTGGATTTTTAAAAATATTAGTAAATCAATCCAAATCAATAAAAAAAAAAACTTACTATAACATCTAAAATGTAGTCTATATAAATATATTAAGAGGTGATATCTTAGGAATAGTTACACTTCAATTGATTTTCACCTCGAAAAATCGATTTTGCCCCTTTATTTTGTTTTGCAATGTCCTGGCCTACTTGGAATTTTAGTGATTTAGAATCCCCTTCGACTCAAAAGGAAAACGAAACCGTTTTTTTAAAAGTGGCATTCTTTTTTCCTGGCGTCAAACCCTAATCGTTATGTTCTGCAGTTTTGTGTAGCCATCGCCGCTTCCCTTTCCATTGTGAATCACTTGTATTCTTTCATCTCTTTTTTTCGTTTTCCCTTACTGTTTTAAAGATCCTATGAAATTAATCACTTCCATTTTGTTTTCCCATTCAATTCGATAAATTGAACTCCATTTTCAGCTTTTAATTTTCGTCTTTGTTAGATCAGTTGAAGAGTTCTGAGTTCTATTCTGTGATATCTGCTGCCAAAAGATACCACTTTTGTCCTTCTTCCATGTATTTATTTTATTAGTGAGATGGTTTAAATTTGCACCAATAGAAATCCATATTTGAAGGATTTGACTGAATTTTCAGAATACATATCGGAAATTTGAAGGATAGATTTATAGAGAAGAAGAAATTTCATGCCATATAGTCACATAGAAGAGGAGAAACATAGTGAAGGGTCTGAATAATTTTTAGCTTCTGAGTATGTAAAATGGCCCTTCCTTTTCCTTTTATCTCTTTCAAAAAGTTAGTCAACCCATTTCTTTTATCAACTAGAATCACTATAGTTTTCATGTATTGATTCATATTCAATACTGTATTTTGAAGATAAAGCAATAAGAAAGAAAATTTTATGACTGGATTTATATTTTGAGGTTCATTATGGCCTTGAATTTTTTAATAAGGAAAACAATTACAAGATTTGAGAGTTTAAGAATGAATATGGATCTATATATAAAAGTTGGGAAACAGCATCTCTGAGAACCACAAATTTCTTATAAATATTCAAATTTTAATAATGCAAACTTGATTTTGACTCTTTAATGAATTTTTAAAAAAATATGTTATTTAATAAAAGAAGAAGTGGGGATGATAAATTGATTTTTTTTTTATTTTGACGAAAGAGTGGGGAAATTGTTTCAATTTATCAAAATTTTGATGAAAGTGGGAAAAATTCTTTAGTTGATTCTTCATTAACAGTTAAAAACACAAAGAAGAATGAAGAAATGGAGTTGATGAGTGAATAGGTACAAAGAAAATGAGAAGATTCTTAAATTCTTGATCCATTTGTTTTACTTTAAACTGTTTTTCATTTATCCGTTAGTCAAATCTGTTTAGCAGTGGCTTATATGTGCCTTTATTTCAAATTTTGTGTTTATATGAGAAAAAAAATAGATTAGGGGTTTATTTTTAGTAAATACATAAATAAATTTATAGCATTATTTTTTTGGAGATAATGAAGATAGAGACTGTTGTGGCTAAACATGATTAATTTTTTTTTATTGAACTTAGCTTTAGTAAATCCTTCAAAGCCACTGAACATCTTAAGATAAGCAACTAAGTATTCAAGACCATAGGTTGCAATTCCTTCATTTTTAATCTTCTAATAATTAGTATTCATAATTTTTTTTAAAAAAAAAGTTTAATTATAAATATATATTTATTCTAAATTTATATAAGTTTATGAATGAATAGACATGTAATCGATATTCTTTATAAAAACAAGCATTTATTTTCTAAATTTTTATATTTTGAATCTTTTGGCTTTTATGGTTTATTTTTCCTCAAAAATTCCATCTTCTTTTTGTTTAAGCTATTTCATCTACAAAATTTATTATTAACTAATATTTTATATATGGATGCAATAATGTTTGTCAAGATTGCACTTTGATTTATTAGAAAAACTTGCTTGACAATTGAACTAGTTATTGGAGTTTTTAGTATTCTTTTAGTGATTAACAATGTAATTATCGTATATTTATTTAATGTCAAACTAATTAATGTAAAAATTTGTAAGTGCAAAAATAATCCCCCTATGTGATTAATGATTTTTTTGTATTATTAGTAGTGAAGTCTAATTTATGCGAGTGACCTTTTAGCTTTTGATGCATGAAATATTATTTTTCTGCTTATAAGAATAAAATTTATGTGATATGTGATCATAAGAATAAAATTTAAAATGGTGTGAGTCTACAATTTTTTTTCAAATTGACTCTTTTCTTAATTTTTCTACAAGTGTTTTTTATTTGTTAAATTGCTCAATTAAATGATTGTAATTTTTTTGTTGTTGAAATTTTTATTTTTATAAATCAATATACTTTTAAATTTAGTAAAAAGAATAAACCTTTTTTTATTATTTAATCACATTATTTGTCTTTATGCTTTACCAAGGTTAGTTTATATATATATACATAGTTTATTTCATATAGGTTTTTTTATCCAAGTCATTTTTATCATTATGATTATTCTTCCTATAAAACATCACCAAATAATGTCAAGTGTTTTTTTTTTTATAAAATCAGAACAATAAGATCAGTGACTACACCTAGACATCCCAACTAGGTTGGCACCCCCTTAACGACCTCTTTATTTTCTTATGTTCAGAAGTATTATTGACAAAAATCAACGGAAATATTCCAAAGTCAAGTTACAAAACAATAATTTGGCGTACCCAATGCATCACAAGCAACAAAATAAGAGCAAAAAGATGGTGAGCAATTCCACCACTGACCAGCTAAATGCGAAACCGCATAGCTAGCTAAAGCATCAGTTGTTGCATTACCCTCTCGAAAAATATGAGTAGCTACAAACATAATTGAATCAAGGACGCTTAAGCACTCCATCCAACGAGCTCGCAATTTCCAAGTAACCTCCAAATTTTTTTTGTTGATACAATTAATCACATATTGTAAGTCAACATCAAGCCAAATACGAGTACATCTCAAATCAAGCACTTTCTCAATTCCAATAATAACAGCTGTAAGTTCAGCCTCGAAAGCAAAACAAGAACCCAAAGATATGGCAAAGCATGAAATGACATTACCTCTACTCATGCAAAAAAGACACCATCACCTGCCTAATCATGAATAGCACAACCATCAGTATTAATTTTCAACCAGCCACGAGGAGGAAGCTTACAAACAACCTCCAAAATACGCAAGGCAGAAGCAGGAATACAACATATTCCAAAATGTTTCAACACTAATAACTCAGATAAGGAGATTCTCATAGTGCCAACATGAAAAATTACAGTCTCTTTAATGCTTCTCCAAATAATTCGAAGGGCATTAATAATCGACAGTTCCTGGTCTTCAAAAACAGCAAGATTGTGCAGCCTCTATACGCATATTTTTCAGCCTCAAAGACGGTTCCTACAAACAACAACTTTCAGTAGACATTTCACCTATGAGCTCAAATCGGCTCTCAACATGTTACTAAAAAGATCAATAGGAGATAATCCATTCAAAGAAACAGAGAAGGTTGTACTAACCACTCTCCATATGGCTTTAACAAACTAGCATTCCATAAAAATGTGATGAATTGACTTCAGATGCAAAAGGCAGAGACAACATCTAGAGACCAGCACCATACCTCGCTTTGACAAAGCATCATCAGTAGGAAGCTCATGATGAAAAATTCTCCAGCAAAGAGAGGATCGTGCCAAGGGAAGAAAGTGTTTCCATAGAGGTTTACTCCATGAAAGAGTGGGATAATCTCCATACATCCAATTTCTAACTTCTTTTACGGTAATAAAACTCGAGCCGCTACCAAACCAAACAAAGAAG
>CAOJBK015840099.1:0-11044 GCA_948294925.1 Codiaeum variegatum | reverse complement strand
TGATTGGCTAACATTGTCCCAGTACGAAAGAAAGATGAAAAGTCAGAATGTGTGTGGATTATTAGGATCTAAATAAAGCATGCCCCAAGGATGATTTTCCACTACCCCACATAGACCTTCTAGTCGACGTACTGGCTGGTTCAAAGATGGTTTCCTGAACTGATCTAGCTGCGGGGTACAATCAAATCCTAGTTCATCCTCCATATAAGGAGAAAATGACCTTTATTACATAGTGGGGCATTTACTGCTACAGAGTAATGCCATTTGGGTTGAAAAATTCTAGAGCTACCAACCAAAGGATTGCCACCATAGTCTTTCATGATATGATTCATAAAGAGGTGGAGGTCTATGTCGACAACATGGTCATTAAAAGTGCTACTGCCGAACAACATCTGCAAATAGTAGAGAAGTTCTTCCTTTGACTTCGATAATACAATCTTAAGGTGAACTAACAAATGTATATTTAAAGCCTCATTTGGAGTTTTCCTCAAATACATGGTGAGCAAGAAAAGGATTGAAATCTATCCAGCCAAGTTCAAAGCTATTGTCAACATGCCACCTCCTAAAACTAAAAAGGAAATAAAGGGCTTCTTGGGTGATCTTCAATACATCAGTCAGTTTATTAACCAGTAAGCATACACCTGTAGTCCCATTTTTAACTTGCTAAAGAAGAATTCCACTAAGTAGTGGAATGAGGAATGCCAATAAGCTTTTGAAAAGATCAAGCAGTATCTCCTAATTCCATCAATCTCACAACTACCTAAGCCTGGCAAGCCATTATTGCTTTACTTAATAGACACAGATGAAGCCATGAGGGCAATGTTCGCATAATACTCTCTATACTCTAACAAAAAAAACACCATCTACTATTTGAGCAAATGAATGATGGCTCATGAGCTCAAGTACAACTGCATCGAAAAGTTTTGCCTAACTATAGTGTGGTATGCCATAAACTGAGGCATTATCTAGGGGCATACATCACACATGTCCTCACCGATCAAAGTCTACTCAAGTATTTTATAGAAAAGCCTATCCTTGATAGCAACATGACTAGTTGGATGGCAGTCCTAGTAGGCTATGACATCAAGTACGTACAAAGAAAACCAATCAAAGGCAATGTCATTGCTGACCAACTGGCCACTGCCCCAACTGATGATCATTGAGAAGAACCGAAGTTTCTCGATGAAGATATCTTATTCCTCCAAGATGATCCATAGAAATTGTACTTTGATAGAGCTGCCAACCACAAGGGTTATGGTGCTGGGATGGTGTTTCTTACACCTATCGGTGAAAGTTTACCTCTAGAAATCAAACTGGATTTGAGGTAATGAATAATGAAGATGAATATGAAGTATGTGTATCTGGATTGGAATCTACCCTTCAGATATGAATAAAAAACTTGGAAGTTTATGGTGACTCCAACCTCATCATCTCACAAGCCTTATGAAAATGGAAAATCAAAGAGGAGCAGCTGGTTCCCTACCACTAGCACCTCAAAGAGTTGGCCAACTTCTTTGATGACTTATCCTTCCATTATCTACTTAGAACCCATAATAAGTTCACTGATGCATTAGCAACCCTCGCATCCATGATAGAAATATGTGATGGGTTCATTATCCATCCTATTTTGATAAGCATCAAGTGCCAACCAAGCTTTTAGGCTCAGTGCATGAATATTCAAGAAGCTAGAGAAGACCTTAGAACTGGAACATTTTTGTCTACCTCATAAAAGGTGTCCTGAAGGTGCTTTGAAATTAGAAACAAGAACTATAAGGTAGCTAGCCAACAGATATATCCCCAGAAGTGACATCCTTTATAAGAAAACATGGAATGGCATCCACTTGAGGTGCATTTCTGACAAGGAAGCCTATAAAATCATGAAAGATATCCATGGTGGGACGAATGGCACCCACATCAATGGATGGAATCTATCTCGCAAGATAATGAATTAGGGCTATTAATAGCTAACCATAAATGGAGACTGTGCAAGGTTTGCTAGAAGGTGTCTAAAATGTCAAGAGTATACAAAGTTCCAGAAGCTCCCCTCTTCTCCACTCAATCCAATTTCCACTTATTGGCCCTTCTTTGTTTGGGGTATTGACGCCATCAACAAGATTTCACCCATGTCATCTGTTGGCCATGAACACATCCTAGTGCCCATCGACTATTTCACTAAATGGATTGAAGTTGTGCCTTACCAAGTCCTTGATTCAAAGAAGGTGGCTCAGTTCATCAAAAGAAACATTATCTTAAGGTATGGTGTCCCACATGAGATCATCTCTGACAATGGATCACACTTTCAAAAGGAGGTAGTCACTCTCCTAAAGAAGGAATAAATCGAACACCATATGTCTTCTCTATACAGGACTCAAACCACTAGCATATTTGAAGTCACCAATAAAGCATTGAAGAATATGCTTCAGAAGATGATCAATAATCATAAAGGTTGGAATCTACATCTTCTAAGTTCCCTCCTTGGGTACAGAGCCACGTACAAATCGGCTACCTGAGCCACGCCATACTCGCTAGTTTATGGAATGGAAGTAGTCCTCCCTATAAAATTATAGATTCAAACAACTAGAGTTCTTCAAGAAGCCCAGATTTTTGAACTCGATTAGCAATAAGCCTACTGTGATTAGCTAAACTTGTTTAATGAGAAAAAGGATGAAAGCACTCCACCACACTCAGAACTATTAGATAAGACTAGCCAAGCACTTCAATAAAAGGGTTTGGAGTCGCAACCTTTAAGAAGGTGATCTGATCCTAAAGGAAATTAGACAAGTCATAAAGGACCCTTAAAGGAAATTCAGACCTCCTTAGAATGGAACATATATCATCAAGAAGAACATGTCAGATAGAGGCGTCATCCTGATGGACATCGACGGCAACAAGTTCAACCATCCCACCAATCTCGATCAGCTCAAGAAGTACTTCATATAGTTTTCTTATTGTATGAGCATGCATACATGCATCATATTTATGTAATAAAAACTAAGTTGTATTCTGAATTCAAATTTTCAAAATTCAATGTAAGGAGATATGTAGGCAACCCTCATTGGGTACATTCCAAAGCATTCAATAAAATAAAAGTTCCATTCACATTTGGGCTCTTTAACATTGCATACGAGAGTTAAAAAGAACAAATAAAAAAATCTAAAAAAAGAATGAAACCTGCTAAGCTAAAAACCTAAAGGGGCAGCTTAGGCAAAATTAATGGTACAATTTGCTAGACTAAAAATTAAAAAGGTGGTCTAGGAAACAATTAAGGTAGCTTATTAAGTTGAAAACCCAAAAAGGGAAGCTTAGGTAAAAATAAGAGCTTAGTAAAAAAAATGTTTATCGTGGTCTTATTCATCTTTTAAAACATTCAAAACGGGATATTTAAGACATAAAACCTAAAAGAAACAAACAGACAAAACAAAATGTCTTATTCTCAAATCTTAAGTCTAAATTTAGACTCAATCCTCAATTTCGGTCAAAAGGGCATAATGCTTCAGCTTCTCCTTTTGCAAAAATGTTTCAATCCACCACTCAGTGTACTCAGGATGCTTACCATAATCATCACTAGGAATTGGCATTCCACTCGTGAAATTATGAATCCAACACTTAAGAACAACTCTAGCCACTCTGCCATTCACCATGGTTATAGTAAAAAGCGGACCATCTAGGGGCACATCTTGATCATGTCCCATCTGGCAAAGGATTTAAGTAGCCTGATACCAAGTCACCTCCATGAAACCAAGTAGATACACATTCTTGTATCCTTCACTCCTTACCATGAATTGCTTAATGAAGGTACACTACTCAAATCTCCATAGAAGATGAGAAGGGCTCAGCTCTATTATCTTGCTAATCCATTCCCTCTAAGTAGAGAAGCTTCTCACAATTGTCCTAGTCTGATACTAAAACGATAGATAGTCCCTTAACCCGGGGGTGGACTACGAATGATCTTGAGATGGTCTCTCAACTAAATCTAAAAGAAAAAAAGAAATAAAAAATAACCTCACTTATGCTAAAACAAATAACCAAATAAAGAGGTCTAAGTACCTATAGTAGAATAGGAATAATGGTCCAAGGTTCTCTCGAGCTAAAATGGCGATTGAGGCTTAGTAGCATCTAAGTCAAAATAATGCCCACAATTGACTTTCCTTCACCCATCAGAGGTATCAAATCAGCTACTCTTGCATCACCCCTTTCGAATGAGTCCGCAAAGATATAGCCCACAGCCAGCCAAATGCATAGGCCTTCAGTCTCCAGGTCCTTCAAACGTAATCATCCTTTGAATCCTCCCAAAACATATGGGCTAAAGCAATAAGATCAATAAAATCATTTTTCACTGTGTTTGAAGCATCTTCTGTATTCAATTCTAATAGCCTTCTAAAGGAATTAAAATAACATACCCTTTTAGCTAGAACTGCCAGGTCAGCCTCGGGGTTCATGCCCAGCAAAATTGAAAATTGTTCAAAGGTTGGACACATCTCATCCAAGCTTACCCCAATGAGAAACATGATCAACAGAATCCCAAAAATGTTTATAGGAATTCAAAAATTCTCAGTTTATCTTGGCACTCCTAACTGTCAAGACAAAGCTCATACCAAATTTTCTGAGGTTGATCCTACTCACTCAGTCTAATTTCGTGGACCAACCATGCATCATGTGGTTGAAGTATGGCTCTACTTATGGGGGCAACTCACAAAATGCTTTATTTTTTAAAACAAAAAACAACTTTTCATACAAATTTTTAAGAAAAAGTTGAAATTTCATACAAACGTCAAAGTTTTGCAAAGCTTTTACAAACCAAAGACCCATAGTGAGCAATACTCTGTATGCATCTCATATGTCTCTCTCCAATTACTAGCATCATCCAACATATATCTGGGGGCATCCTCTCAAAGGAGTCTTCACCCCAATGTAAAGCTCTGGCAACTATCTTTCAAAGCTCAAGATCTAACAAGGTCAAAGCATCACACAATACAACTTTAACATCCAACAAGCACATAAGTTCCTATGGCATGATTATCAAGATCTAAATTAAAATTTCAAAGTTTGGCATCCCTAACTTGGCAAATTGTAAGCCCCAAAAGCTGACATGGCATAAATCCAGAATCTGACATGGCGATAAGCCCCAAAATCTGACATGGCACTACCACAAGCCTAGAAGCTGACATAGCATTGTCACAAGCCCATAAACTGAGATAGCATCATCACAAGCCTAGAATCCAATGTGGCACTAGTGGGTTCACTATCATCAAATTCACCTTATGTTCTAGCTAATTCAGATGAGGGTGCAGTTTTAAACCCTTAATTTTCACCTCTAGAATTGTCACCATTAAGTCCTTAATTTTGCAGGAAAAAGTCATAATTTTTACACCATTAAATCTGGCCTTTTGATACGAGCCCAACGGTTCTAATTCTACTCAAATCGGACCTCAAAAAAACCTAAAAAAACCTAAAAAATGAACAGAATCATACCAGACGAGAAAATGAGGCTTAGAGCGCCTGGCCCAAATGCACACGTTTGGAGCCAAACGCATGCGTTTGGAACAAACTTGCACGTTGGGGTTTAAACGCACCCGTTTTGATTTTTCTCAAATTTTTTTACTAGATTTTCTATAAATACGACCACCGGATCAGTTTTTCGGCACCTTTTACCAACACTTAATCTAATTCTAGATGCACTAAAACACTCTCAAAACCTCTCCAAACATGATTATAGACACTAAAATTACACCAAATCAATCTAAACACCACTTTTTGGCCTAAAAGTCTTCACTTTCCGATGGTTCCAATCTGACATGGGTTTCAATTTTCACAAGCACACTCCAGTCAGACATAAACCAATCACGATTGGGGTTCTTCAAACATTCCGAGAAACCAGTCTCAAAATCTTAAAAGCCAAAAGTAAATATGGTATAGTATTTTCTGATCCATTTGGTTTTGAACAAGCCCTTAATTAAACAAGGCATTTTTCATATTATCAATTAATTATTTTTCTGAAATAATTTAAATTAAAGCCCTAAATGAACTAAGCTATTCACATAATTCAAAATCATTTTAATCAAATTCTAAAGTGATTAATAAGCTACTCGGTTAATCATTTTTTTAATTAAAAATGGATTAGCTTCTGAACCAACTAAACCACCACACTTTTTTTTTAGAATAGCCCCACCCTTCGAGAGAAGGGAGAACGGAGTGGGGTTTGATTCCTATTCAACGGGATATGCCGACAAGCCTTTTAATGTCTTCAACTCAAAAAATACATTTTTCTTTACTTTTCTTTATTTATTTTTTTTATTTTTATTATTGCATGTTTCATTGCACATGTTGCTATAATGGTTTGTATTGTTATTATTCATGTTCTTGATTTGTATTGGGGAATGTGTGCCCTTCCTAGATTTATGGACTAGAGAGGGAATCCCTTGTTAAATTTGCCATTTTCTAATTTAATAATTTTACTGTTCTCTTTGGGGATGTGTGTCTTCCTTAGAACCTACAGTGGGCTGGAGGAACGACCCCTTGTTCACTTTCTCTACTTTTATCGCTTTATGGATGTCATGCATAATTATCTATTCCTGCATCATTATTTTCCATGATTAACTATACACGCATCATAAGGTATGCCATGCATATACAAAAACCTATTTTTAACTAAAACTATACATTTTCTTAAGTCAAATATGTTTTGAACTAGAAAAACTCTTTTTCTAAATGTTTTTATTGAATCACGAATCCCCAAACCCAACTATGGTTCGAAAGCCAGCCTTTTCTAAAATTTGGTAATACTCAAATTTTCTTAAAATTAGAGTTTATCAAATTGGTTTCTTAATCACCCAAGGAAAAACTATTTTCTTAAAGATTAGGTAGCGACTCTTAATACATCATATGCATACACTAATGAACATATGTGAAGTGTACAAAATGGGACCTGGCCACAATTGCGATGCCATGTGCAATCTGACCACTTGTGGTCAGTTTCCTTGAGCCATAAACTCGAAGGTGCGTTGAGAAATCCTACAGGTTTCGAACGAGGCCTCACAAGAGGATGTTCACCCCACCAAAAATGGTGAAGGCGATGGCATCACCAACATGATCACCTTAAAAGGTAAAGGTGGATGTCAACTCATTGACTGTCAAGGAATTCATTCACCCTCTTGCTAATGATGAACCAACTTCTCCTCATACTCCTATGTCACCAAATGGCTCTTTAGATGTCATTTCCATTATGATGACTAGTAGTACTTCGCTGAAAGAGAAAATCATTAAGATGAGCAAGCTTCTAGAGAGTCTCAGGAATTCAAACAAAGAGAAAGTTGAGAAAATTGTTGTTCTCATGAAAACCATTAAGAGTTTGACTCAAAAAAATGGAGATGGTTGTGAAGAATCCACCATCAAAAGCTGAAGAGCAACTGGAAACTACTGTAATTACCCTCAAGAAAAATCCTAAAGTGGTAACTAATGGGGCTATCAATATTGTTCAACTAAAAGATCTCATCAAATAGGCAGTCAAAAGACCAAGTTGAGAATGCCACTCAACCATCGTATACATATGCCAAATCGTATTCTCAAAGGATTGTCCTTATGAGAATGCTTGCAAACTATCAACCTCCAAAGTTTCAGCAATTTGATGGTAAAGGCAACCTAAGACAACATGTAGCTCACTTTACAAAACCATGCAACAATGCCGATACTTATGGCAATTTCATGGTCAAGTAGTTCGTTAAATCATTGAAGAAAAATGCTTTTGACTAATATACAGACACAGAACTAGGCACCATTAATTGATGGGAATAATTAGAGCGTGAATTCCTCAATCACTTCTATAGTACTCATCGGATTGTTAGCATGATAGAGTCTATAAATTTATGACAATAGGTTGAGGAACCAGTCATTGACTACATTCATAGATGGAGGAATTTGAGTCTTAACTGCAAGGACCATCTATCTAAAACCTCTACTCTGAACATGTGTATTCAAGTCATGAATTAGGGGTTGTGCTACATTCTTCAAGGTATCAAGCGAAAAACTTTTAAAGAATTGGCTACTCATACACATGACATGGAGTTAAGCATTGCTAATGCTAGGAGTCAAGGATTACCTATGGAAGACCCAGAGAAAAGAAAAAAAAACAAGATGCTCATAAAGGGGGAAAACCATTTTCAAAGGTAAAATAAAACAAGCCATGGTTATGAGTATTGCACCTTTCAAAATTTCTAGTAAGTCAAATAAGAAGCAAGAAGTAAAGCCTGCCACTACTTAAGGACAAGGCACAAAGAAGACTACTTTGAAAGAAACACAAGAAAAGGAATCCCTTTTTACTAATATGGATATTCCTAAGATGTTTAATGATTTGTTTGAAGTTAATCTCATTCAACTTCTTGAAATGAAGCACCCTGAAGAATCTGATAGCATAAATGATCCAAACTATTGCAAATATCATAGGTTGATCAGTCACCCTCTCCAAAAGTTATTTACTTTTAAAGATAAAAATCATGTAGCTACATGAGGATGGAGAAGTAGTTTTTGATTATGAGACTGCAACATCCAACGTAACCATAATAATGAGTACATGTCTTTCCATGACCACTCTCAAGTTTGGTTCTTTTGAGTCTGTGGAGAATACAATGCATACTTCTCCTCTCTAAATTTTAGACCATCCTATGCAAGCTGTTTTACAAAATGATGACCTAACTAGGGGCGTCAAGCCTGAAAACATGGAAACTAAAGAGTATTCATATAAAGGGTGGACTCTTGTCACTCGACAAAAGGAAAGAAAGAAGAGGGCGCCATTACCAAAGGTTGTGTCAAACAAGCCAAAAATGGTGAGAATGTATGTGAAGAAATTTTCTCCTCAAGAAGGTATGAGGAAATCCCCTCCATTCCAGAAAAATAAAGAGTTCATGCAAAAGTCTAGGGGACCTGCTACCTTAGAATAGTTCTTTCCAAAAGAATTTATGCAGCCATATGATGTAAAATTTTCATGTTATAAGATTGATGAAGACTTAGAAGAATGTCAACAATACGATGAAAAATCTTAACCTGGAAGAGTTGTATGTAGTCCATGCATAATAAAAATCTAATCTCTTATGGATCTTTAAAGACTGTACTGAGTTGCTTTTCTAATGAAGATTTATTATTAGGTTCCAAACTTCATAATCGCCCACTCTTTGTCAAATGCTATGCCAATAAGCAAAATCTTAACAAAATTTAATAGATGATGGGTCCTCTATTAATATTCTAGTTGTTAAAACTATGAAGGAGTTGGGCATACTAATGGATGAATTGTTGCAAAGTCATATGGTAATCCAGAATTTATCCAATGAAGGTAAAAGACTCTTGGAAAAATTAGGCTGGTAATGGTCATAGATGATATGGAATCAAATGCATTATTCCATGTAATCGATGTAAGAACCTCCTATAAGATGCTTGTTAGAAGACCATGGTTACATGAGAATGGTGTTGTCCCTTCTACACTTCATCAAAGCTTTAAATATTGTCGAGATGGAGAAGTGAAAATGATTGATGTTGATTATAAACCTTTCACTATAGCTGAATCCTATTTTGTAGATGCAAAATTCTATATTGATGAAGCTGAAACATAGGAGGAGATATCTAATAAAGGATTGGCATCGAAAGAAAATGAAGGCAAGGAAAGTGATAGTTCTATGATAAAGACTTCTAAATCTACATATGTGCCCCATAATACTACTAAAATGAGGAAGAAGCAAGCATCATCCTCAAAAGATGAGAATGATGTCATCAAAGGAGTAGTAGGATTAAATCTCCCTGTAACAAATCTTGAGTTTTACAAATTTTGCAATCCTTCATTAAAAGGTATCTTAAAACCATCCCAAAGTCCTAAAGTGGAGCATGGTGAATTACCAACTAAGAGGTCTAATGGGTTTGACCCAAAGGCTTTCCAAGGTTGAATATGGTTAAGAGAATACATCCAAGTTGGTAGAGGAATCAACTTGAGCTCTTAAGAAGAATAAAGAAGCCACGATGAAGTCTTAAAAATTACAAAGAGAAGAGGGCAAGCCTATGAAGTCATCAAAGCCTGGTTTTAGGTATAATTCACTCACTCCACTTTGGCTAAAAATTAGTAGAGAGACTTCACAACATGTGACAAAAAAAGATAAAGAGAAGATGAATAAAGAGGAAGCTAAGAAGAAAACATCAGCATTTGATCGGTTGGGAAATCTTTCTAAGCCCATTTTTATTTTTGATAGAATTGGAAATCAAAACTCAAAAAAAATGTGGGTGCCAAAAGCTTCTGTTCACACAAGTCTTGGAGTGTCTTCCCCAATGAAGGGAAAAGGTAAAGTGAAGAAAGATCATGTTACCATCATCAACCATAAGGAAATAAGTAGTAAGTTCTCTTCACATATGAAAAGGTGCACTACATGGGTAGTAGTCACAAAATAAGTAGTTTCTACTAGACAAATCTTAAAGGGAAAATAACATATAGTAGTAGTCACAAAAGAAACCTCAAGGCAACTTGATGAGATGGAAGAAATGATGAATGCTACTTTTAGTCTTGTCTTAATCAAGGAAATCAATAAGGATGAAGTTCTAAAGGAAGAAGGTGGGGAGTTTCTCCCTTTACTTTTGAGGAGGGAAATAAGACGTTAATTGACAAAGATGGGTTATGGATCTGGCTAATCAATGGCAGGTTCTCGAAGAAATACTACGTTTAAAGAGCGGCAACACTCCTGGCCCGCATAAGTTAAACTGTGAAAGATAAAATAAAATTTGAACTACGTTTGACTTGATAGTTCGTAAGAAAGTACGTAAGCATCTTGGACTACTAACTTCAGTCACACCAAAAAACACATTGTTTAAGCAATGTTTGCAATCTTATTTGAACCATGTTTTAACTTGATCTTTTGTAAGAAAGTACGTAGGCATCTTGGGTTTAATCCAAATCTAGACACATTGTTATCCCAATAATAGACACCAAGAGGGGGGGGGTGGGGGGGGAGGGTAGGTGGGTTTGTAGGGGTGAATTTTTGTATTGAAACTTTTATGTTTTTATTGAAAGGATATC
>CAOJBK015838298.1:0-10211 GCA_948294925.1 Codiaeum variegatum | reverse complement strand
ATGGTTAAAATAAATTCGATTTTTAAATTTAAATAGTTTAGTTTGGTTAAATTTTTTAAAATTAATGGTTCGGTCAGATTGGTGGTTTTATTAGTCGAACCGACCCAACCGATGCCCACCCCTACTCCTCTTCTTCTATTCTGTACCCAAAAAAAATAATATAAAAAATATATATATTTTTTGAGAAATGAGAAAAAAATAGTTTAAATATTAATTAAATAGAGAGTGATAGAGTGTAATACGTTCCTATTTCCCAAAAACAGAGTATACTTTACTGCAATTTATTTTCCTTTAATAAAATAATTTTATCCATACATTAGTTTTTAAAATATTCCATCCCATGTTAAAGTTTTTTTTTTAAATATTCCTTTAATTGATCATAAAATTTAGTAAAAATTTTCTATTCTTGAGCTAATAAATATTTTATTGCATTTTAATAGTTTGTAATATGAGAATCCTCTTCGAAAATTAGAATTACAACATTTGGCTAGCATATGCAAAATTAAGCCTCCTTATTTTTCAATAGAAAAAAATCCAAACCTCCTTCTTTTATTTTGAAAAAGTTATGATCAAGATTTAATATTAATGTTAAACCTCAATATTTTAGTTTTATTATATTTTTTTAATTATTTAATTTTTTTTAATAAAGTTACCCTCTCTTATTGTGAGATTTTATTTATTTTTTCTATTGATCTTATATGTTAGATTTAGTCGAAGCATAATAGGAGATAACCCTTTCATTTTAACATCTTTCACCAAATTAGTGATAATTCATATAACTTGGGAGACTCGAACATTCGACCTCCTATTTCTCACATCTTTTGCAAATGACAAGAAGACCAATAAGACTATACATGCTTATCAGATTTGAATTAGTAATTTAGTAACACTTACATTCTCAAAAAAATAATAATAATAATTTAGTAATCCTACTAAAATTTATTGGAATAACCCAGCTCTTATTTATTGGAGATTGATCCGTGTACTTTTATTTTAATCGAACTTACACCACTCTGTGAACATTTTTTTTTATGGAATTAACAAATGGGTATAATTTAAATTAAATAAAAGTACATTGGATCAATCTGAAAAAAAAAATATAAAGACCAATATATTTAATTTAATAAAATAACATATTAAAAATTTGTACATTTGTGCTTTTAAAAATTAATATTTTTCTATAGCATATTTTTAATAAATTTTTTATTCATTATTATTTAATGATAAATAAAAAATTAATTAATATTAATTTGTAATCTAATGGATAATTAAATAATATTAAAGATCTTTATGACTACTAAATATATTACAAATAAATATAATTATGAGTTTTAACCATTAAAATTAATATTTTGAATATTATTAATAATAAGCTTTGTAACCTATATTACCTATTTATTTTTGAAGTGAAGTATTTTAAATTCAAATTTATTGCAAGGTGAATTTTTTTTATTTTATTATCTTTTAAATATTTTCAATTATTAATATATTTTTAATTTTTTAACACTTTTAATTTTTAAATGTCATAAATTTTTAATATGTTATTTAATTAAATTAAATATAATAGTCTTTATATTTTTATTTTTTCAAATTGATCTCTTGTAGTTTTATTTTAATTGAAATTACATCGCTCAGTTAACATAGTCAAAATGGTGTTAACGGATGGATGTAATTTCGATTAAAATAAAAGTACATGAGTTAATTTCTGCAAATAAAAGTATAAGAAATTAAGTCCAAAAAAATATAAAAACTAAAATATGAGTTATTCTAAATTTATTGTTCCATTTTTCTTTTCCACTTTAATTTACACCAATTAGCTTAGTTTCTCAAATTAGAGTATTTTATTTAAGCTTAATTGACTTTGCATTTTTGAATAGTTTTTTGAAGTGTTATTACACATGGAATTACAATGTACAAAGAATACATTAAATTTGGAAAAATGAAGAGTCCAGTTACTAAGGGGTTTGTTCGGTATCATTTTCTGTTTCATGATTTTTATTTTTAAAAAATAAAAATAACATTTTAAAAATTAAAATTTGTTGTTTTGAGTTTTCTATTTTCTATTTTTAACTTATTTTTTATAAATGTGAAATAAATTATTAAAAATATATTTTTATAGTAATATTTTTCATATTTTTATTTTTAAAATTTGAAAGAAAAAATAAAAAATAAAAAATCATAGTGATACCAAACAAACCTTAAATATGCCACATCATCATGTTTCAATTATTGCTCACTGGTCAACTGAAAATAATTATTAATTGATTTGCAAGGCACTGATATTAACCACAATTTTTCTATGACTAATTATGCTTATGTATTCTAAGTAATATAAAAGAAAATATGCATTCTAATTAAAATGAAAACATATACTACTGCTAATAAACAATATATATATATATATAGAGAGAGAGAGAGGGTGTTGGATCTAATAAGTCTATCCAAAAATAGTACTAATAAATTAATCTCAGTCATTCATTACTAAAAGTAAATACATAATTTAATGATTGTTATTAAAAAAAATTCTACAAAAAAATAAAAGCAAACTTTCAACCTCTTATTCTCGAGCTCATGTCTTCTTCTCCGGTGTAAAAAAAATTGAGCTCGTATTTTCTCCAACTCAAAAGCATTTTGCTCCAACCATTCTAGTTGTTTCTGAATATATGCTTAATCGATCTCTTGAAACCAACAAACTAAAACTCTTCAAATCTCTGCTTAATCGATCTCTTCAGATATTATAGCAAACTAAAGCTCTTCAAATCTCAATCTCTTCTTAATTGATCTCTTCAAATTAGCAATTTAAGTGATTTTTGTTTGATTATTGCGAAAATCAAAGATCTGTGTGATTTGATGTGGCGAGGAAGCCCAGCTAAATTAATGTCTCACTGTACTACCTCCGAAGTGTGAATACGCCAAGTTCTTGATGATAATCTAGACACAAGAAAAGCTCTCAGGTGAGACTCCCTCTCTCTATTGTTATTGTGTGTTATACCTTTTTGGGTTTATTCATTGCTTTTGATTAATTTTCTTTTTTTTTTTCCAGTGGATTAAATTAGTTTTTTCTCCTAATTTTTCTCTTTGTTCATATGCATTTTTTTAGTTCAATTTTTATTTTTTTTTGGCAAAATTATCAATTATACTCTAAACTATTTGTGATTTATCAAATTTACCACATATTAAAATAACTTTTAATTTGATCATCTAACTTTATATTTTATTACAAATATACCATAACATCCAAAACGACATTGTTTTATGATGACATGAAAGTCTATTTTTTTGCCACGTCAGTCACTCATCCCGTTAGACAGACCCAAAACGACGTCATTTTGAGTTCTGTGGTAGATTTGTAACGAATCAAAAAGTTCGATAGTCAAATTAAAAATTATTTTAGTACAGTGTTGATTTGACATAGTTTCTCAATCCTATCACATAAGATTCTATAACCAATCTTTTTCCCCACAACTTCATAATGACCCCATTCTCCCAAGGCTTAAAATATTTTTCTTTCATAGACTTTGAAATCTCCATAACAAAGCCAATATCATTATTTTTAGAAACTTTAATGTCTCCATCTTCCACCTTCAGAGTTTCATGAGTCACAAACTTTGACCTAGAATTTAAGTGCTTTTCCTTATACGAGATTTGATGATTTTCAGAGATACCACCATTCCCAGACTGGTTCATGTTCACATCATTCCCTACATTATCATCTTATGATTGTGAATTCTGAAGGGAAACGTAACCCTCGATAGGGTGGACAGCCTCCGGAGATTCCTCACTAAGAGGATGCAAGAAAAGTTGGATG
Organism: Codiaeum variegatum; assembly: GCA_948294925.1. Lineage (NCBI taxonomy): Eukaryota > Viridiplantae > Streptophyta > Magnoliopsida > Malpighiales > Euphorbiaceae > Codiaeum > Codiaeum variegatum. Next base: position 6,403 of record CAOJBK015838298.1, on the reverse strand, counting down.
GAGATTCGGAGAATTTCATAGAATTTTTAAATCTTTTCTTAACCAATGGATTTCAGTACTTATTTTCATAAAGGTTTGTGGCCTTCGTCTAGTTTCCATAGGGACGACAAACACTTTAGTTGTAAAGTTTTATATCCCACATACTAACTATTCATTGTACATTAACAACATATTCATTTCTTTCTTAAGGATAAGAACCATTAAAAATGATAAAAGAATATATGCACATTAATACCTTATTTAATCGTTCGATAGATTTTCAGTTTATCTTTCATAATTATCTGCCTTAAATTTTTTAAACCAAAATTTTAATTGATTAGACTTCAAACTCACAAATAATATAAGAAAACCAATTGAAAGATTCCAATAGGATTCTAAATTGAACCCTTCGTCCAAAATTACATTACCATCCATGAGCTTTTGAAAAAATTACATAATTTGTTTTTTTTAAGTAAATAATAATTTTACCGTTGTATTTTTATGCTTAGGATTTTTAAAAATTTAACACATTATAAAATTAAACAAGAATAAGATAAATATGAAACAAAAATTTGGATATAAATTGTTTTTCTAATACATTTAACAAGTAAAATTTTTATAGTTGATATTCGATTATACCTTTGATTGTAAGCCTCTAACTTTTACTCAAAAAGTTGTTATAGTTTAACTTTTCTAGATATTTGTCTACAAAATCCTAAACTTTTTAACATGGATTTTGGTCCTAGGGAATGGCCCTAGAACCAAACTATTCAACTTTGCATTTGAGCAAGTATTGCTCCACCTTCCTCAACTTGAAGGTTTTACCCATCTTTGTAGCCATTTCTAATATCTACGAGGATATAATCAACGGAATGGTTTTTGAATTTTTTTTATCCAATTTGCAATGAGCTGAATTTAAAACTAGAATTTTACTAAGTAATACGCACAATTTTAATTTGGCAAGATATTGATTCTTAACTTATATATGAATTGAAAATTGTATCAAATTGAACTATCTAAAAATTGTTGTATGAATAAAATTAATAAAAATAAGAAGAAATGAAATGAAGAGTTAAAATATGGAGAAGAAATCTCACATTGAAAATATACAAAAATGTTTGAGAGTATATATAAGATTGGGTTCTCTAACCTCAACAGTTAGCTTTTGAGGTATGACACTCCCATGACTATATATGCTCCAAACATTTCTACATGGTATTAGAGTAATACTGATCCTTGGCATGTGGGCGATGTTCCCAGATGGCTCGCGGTGAGACTACCATATATTGTCAAGTGTCAACTGGGCTTAATCCGATAAATTTACCCAGTTGCCACTTGAGGTGGGAGTGTTAAACCAACAAAAGAATAAGAAACATTAAATGTAAGAAGAAATTAAATGAAAAGTTAAAATGTGGGAAAGAAATCTTACATTAGAAAAATGGAAAAGAGTATGAGAGTATATATAAGATTGGTTCTTCAGCCTCAATAGCATGCTTTTGAGGTATGCAATCCTATGACTATATATACTCCAAACATTTATACATTTATATAGATAGTACCATCAAATATTTTTATCCTCTTTTTAATCACAATTCTTGAAGGTATTACACTCGATCCCCTCCTATACACATTCCTCTTTTGTTTATTGGAGATAATTTTCTACTTGAAAATGTTCTCAAAATTTCTCCTCAATGATGAATTCATCTAGAATAGATATGGACTTACTTACGCCAATCCTCCTTACCGAACTAGCCTTATTAGGCTCATGTGGATGGACATTTTTATGGGATGTCATCAATATGCTTCTAAACATTATTATTTATGTTTTAAAATTACAATTATCATCAATATGTGATTTTTTTTATATAAAGGTGATGATTTTATTACTTAAGAAATAAATACATCATTCAAGACAAAAGACAAGATAAAATTAGGAGCCTCTTGCCAAGTAAAATGAGTAATTACACTAATAGCATGTTGAGCAAGGACATGTAGCTTGATTGGCTAGCTTGTTTGAGAAAGTGATGGAGGCATTTGAGCATTAGGACAGTAAACGAGGATTTAATAATATCCCCAAACTCAGTCAAATTACAATATAAAGAATGCAAGGCTATTGTAACCAATTGTGAGTCAAGCTCTATTATAGTATTGGAAATATTATTCTCCAAAAGCCAACTCAATTCCTCCTTCAGACCTACTGTCTCAACTATGTATGGGAGATAACACCCATTAATATTTTTTGCAATACACATTTAACACCTCACCATTTTGATTCCTTAAAGTACCACCAAGTCTAATCAGAGAGACATGAGATGGACAAGTAGCATCAATGTTCAGCTTTAGACTACCCATAGGCGGCTTCACCCAATTTCTAATTCTACCAATTCCAATACTTCCTCATGAAATTAAAGACACAAATGCCTCTTTGAAATGCTCTAAAAAATCCATAGTCAACCTTAAATAGCATCCTAGCTCTAAAAAATCATGCCTCCATAATTTTTCATTCCTATTATGCCAAATATCCCACAAAGCATGCAAATCTTTTTACAAATAAATTTATCTTTCATATCCATCATTATACTTAGCCAATCAGCCATATTATCCACATTAATCACCCTATAAGCTAGGTACAGATTTTGCCAACACTCCATAGCATACCCATAATCCATAAATAAATGAAGATCACACTCTCCACAAGACCTATATAAATTATCTTATTGGAGTCCTTTAAAATTTAAAATTTCTTTAAGAGGCCAAAAATCATTACATAATTTTCACACCATAATTTTTTACTCTTGGATGTATTTTAAGTGCCCACATCTTAGTCCAAGGAAAAGGAGTATAGTGCTCATCAAAATCCATATAATTATTAAAAGATATCCTATACCCAGACTTAACACTATAAATCCCCTATTTCTAAAATTCCATATTAATTGATCACAATAGAAAAACTTACCAATTGAAATTTCTAAAATCTGATTCACCTCCTATTGAGTAAACATCTATTGTAGAAGTTGAAGGTTCCATCCATGGCCCAAAACATTTATCAAATGAGTTAATGCCATGCTTTCATAGCCCAAAAGAAGGGACAACATCACCTTAAACTTCTCCAATTTAGGAAGCATTAAGTCCTTCTAAATACTAATCATCCGGCTATTACCAACTCTCAATCTATAACTTTTTTCAATAACATGCCTCACACTCCAAATTAGGTTGGGTTTGAACCCAATTGAGCTTTAATAATCCCCTTTTGGATAATATCTTGGTTTGATAATTCTAGTAACAAGGGCATTTGGTTTAGCTATGAGATCCCAAGCATGTTTAGTAAGTATGGCTTTATTGAAAGATTGAAGATGACAAAAGCCCAGCCCACCAAATTCCTTTCTCCAACATAAAGTTTCCCATGATGCTCAATGGATTTTCTTGCTCACATTTATTTTCGAACCCTATCAGAAAGAATTGAGCATTTTTTTGAATCTCTTCACAAAGAGTGACTGGAATGAGAAAAGTACTCATACAAACATGTAGAAATGGCTTGAGCCACAATGTTAATGAGAATCTCCTTGCCAACTTGAGATAACATCATCTCACCCCAACCAAAGAGCTTGTTCCACATTATATTCTTCAAGTAGCAAAAAGTTGTATGTTTCCTATAACTTACAATAGAGGGAAGACACGAATATTTGCCAATGTCTAGCTGAGAGGGGATACTAAGCTTCCTTTTTACATCTTTCCGCAACTCCTCTCTAACATTGCTAATAAATAAAATTCTTGATTTTGGGAGGTTGATCACTTGACTAGATTCTTGCCCATACTTCTCCAGAATGCCTTGTATACAAGCAGCTTTTGAGAGAGTAGCACCAAAAAATAATAAATTGTCATCTGCAAGAAAAAAAAAAGTGAGAGAGAAGGAACTCTTCTATTAATTTTGCATCTTGTCAAATTACCATCTGCTACAGCCTACTTAATAAGAAAGGATAAACCCTCTATATAGAGAATTAACAAGTAAGGAGATAAGGGATCTTCCTGATGAATGCCTCTACCTGAAACAATTGGACCCACTTTTACCTCATTGACTAGAATGTTGTAGGAGACAGTGGTAACATACATCACAATCTATTGATTCCAAACTTCTGAAAATCCCAATTTAGTTAACATAGCCTCTAAGAAATCCCACCTTATGCGACCATAAGCTAAGCTAATGTGAAGTTTAAGTGCCACTTCCCCTTTCTTGCATTTAAGATAGTGAATAGCCTCATATGTAGTAATAACATTGGAAAAAATGAATCATCCTGGGACAAAAGCTGACTATTTTTCTGAAATGACATGGGGGAGAACTCTTTTAAGCTTATTTGCTAGAACCTTTGCCACAATCTTGTACATAACATTACTGAGAGTAATAGGTCGATAATCCTTCATGTGAGTAGGATTATCCACCTTTGGAATTAAGACTAAATTGGTGACATTAAAAAATGCAGGGAACGAACCTGTCTCTAACCAATTAACAACAGTCTAAAAAACATCTAAATCAATGATTGACCAATATTTTAAAAAAAAAAGGCATGATTAAAACCATATGGACTAGGTGATTTGTCTGGATGCATCTGAAAGACTACTTCTCAAAATTCCTCTAATGAAAAGGGAGTAGTATGATAATTGTCATCTTCAGCCAAAACTCTTAACTCCACAAACAAAGCAAGATTACGCACAACACCATCAGGTTTTACAAATAAATTTGAATAATACTCTTTAGCCATACCCTGTAATTCATTTGTCTCCTCTACCCATGAGCCATCTTCTTCCCTTAGCCTTGAGATTTTATTAATCCTCTTCCTATTGGATGCTTTGGCATGAAAGAATTTATTGTTTTTGTCACACCTCTTGAAACCAAAAAAACTTTGTCCGCTGCCTCCAATACATGTCCTTTTGTTCAAGTAAATCATTCAATTCCCTTCTACTTTGAATAACCCTATTATCGGCTTCAGCATTTGAATCTTGTTATGCTTGATTGAAATCAACATAAGCCTTCCTAATTTTTTGAGAGAACTAAGAACAGAAAGCATTACCCCATTCTTTCATGTCATCAATACATCTTTTGATTCCATATATAAAGGACTGATCGATCAAAGATTCTCATGAACTCTTTACAACATCAGAAAAGTCAAGCTCCTTTATCCAATAGTTATCAAACTTGAAACAAAAAGAAGATTGACAAGCATTTGACACCTTAGTCTCTAACATAATAGGATGATGGTCAGAGTAGGCATTAGGGATATAAGTCAATTTCGCTTCAGGAAATAATTCAAGTCAATCCATAGAAACTAAACATCTATCAAGTTGCTTCTTTATCAAATGACCATAATTTCTTCCATATTCCCAAGTGAACTTATACCCTTCTATATGCAAATCACAAAAGCCATAGTTTTCAAGGGCATTCTTAAAATCTTGAATTAGTTTAGTAGGATACATATTACCACCTTTTTTTTTCTCATTCATAAATAAAATATTATTGCAATACCCAACTACACAGTATGGTAAAGAGGAACGGTGTCTAAGAGTTCTCAACAAGTTCCAAGACTCCATTCTTAAGGTTCTATCCGGATTTCCATAAAAACCAGTATATCTCAAAGCAACATTATTTTCATGAGTAACAGAGAAATCAATATGAGAGATTGAGTAACTCAAAATAGAAATAGAAATTTTATTATTCCACATCTCTACCTTCTTTATCAATACAAAAACAACAATACAAACCCACAACTCTTTTAATCTCTTTGTGAGGCCTCATTCAAGCCCAGAGGATTTTCCATTGCACCTTCGAGTCTATGGCTTGAGAAAACCAACCATGAGGGGTCAGATTGCAATGGTATTACGGTTGTGGACAAGTCTCACCTTTGTACACCCCACATGTGTCCATTAATGTGCATGTGTGATGTGTTTAGATTAGCCACTTAATTTTTAAGAAAATGATTTTTCCATAGGTGATTAAGAAACTATTTTGTAAAATTCCAATTTTAAGAAAATCTAAATATTTACCCAATTTAGAAAAGGTTGTCCCTCGAACCATAGTCGAGGATTTGTGATTTGATAAAAACTAGTTTGAAAAGGATTTTTCCAATTTAATAAACACTACAAAAAAAATAATTAATTACTGACGCAATTTATGGGTCAGTATCGGCGTCAGTAACTGGTGTTACTGACGCAGAACAGGTAAATACTGACGCATAAATTGCGTCAGTATTTTCCCCGACAGTAACACAAAATATACTGAGGCAAAAAATAATGCGTCAGTAATTACTGACGCAATTAAGCATCAGTAATTAACTGTTTGGCGTCAGTAATAAATTAATTATTACTGACGCAATACAGACGAAAAAATTGCGTCAGTAATTTACTGACACATTTTTTGCGTCAGTAATGGGTC
>CAOJBK015833168.1:0-13647 GCA_948294925.1 Codiaeum variegatum | reverse complement strand
CTTCACTACAACTTTCCAATTCAAGCATCTCATCCTCATTACTTTCAGTGTTGCCCTCTTTTTCATCAGTCACTATTTCACCATTCCATAGGGTCATAGTCCTCTTATTATGGCACTCTTCGCTAATATGACCTATGCCTTGGCACTTCCAGCACTTAATGTCTCTATTTCTCCCTTTAGACTCTTCGATTTTGGGTTTTTCTTTGGACACCGTTTTAGTGAAAGACGATTGGGTAATCTTTTCTACTGTAACTAACATGTTTTGGGATGACTCTGATGATCCAGTTTGGTCAGCTAGAAGGCTGAAAGTTTATGCATTTATTTTGACAACTGGTGATATTTTTGCGGGTCCAGTAGGATGAGATGATGCAAGGGTGGCTGAGCTTATACCCCAGGTGGGTGAAGGGAAAACCATTGCAGGCATGATTTTGGCTGAAACACTGCTAAGCCTTGATTGTTACTGCAGATCAAAAGAGATTTGGACCATTAGTCCCATTATGCTCTAGGTATTTATTTTTATTTCTATTAATTGTGTTTTAATGTTATGAAACTATTCTGATCATTGTGTTTGCTTTTCAGATCTAGTTGAAAGACTGTCTTAGGATTGTACTAGCTCTAATTCTAAGGGACTATTCTACATCCTGGTATCACATTAGGACTATTGCCATCCATTTTACTATTAAGAGAGATAGGATTGAATGGCTAATGGAGTTGAGTCCTTCTAACTTGCTATGAAGACCAGATCGGTATAGGATCAAATACTTTATACCAAGGAGCTAGGGATTTAAGCATGTTTATCAACTTGGCTTGAAAGATGTGACATGGTATCATGCTACCAGGGTCCTTCGATAGACGGGTCATGATCAAGATGTGACCCTAAATGGTCCACTTTTCAAGGTGACTATTGTGAATGCCAAAATGGCTAAAGCCGTCCTTAGAGGTTGGATTTGATATTTCACCAGAGCAATGTTAATTCCCAGTAACGATGATGGCAAGCTTACAGAGTATATAAACTGATGGAATGAAGCATGTTGGCATAAGGAGAAAGCGAAGCATTATGCTATTTTGACTGAGATCAAAGAGTGAGTCTAAGTCTAGGCTAAGATAATTAGAAAATAAAACATTGTTTGAATAGACCTTTCCATTTGTTTTTGTCTCAAATATTTTATTTTGGATGTTCCAAAAGATGAATAAGACCTCATTAAAACACAATTTATTTTTATTAAGCTCTTATTTTTTCCAAGACCGCCCTTTCGGGTTTTTGATATAGCAAGCTACCTTTATTATTGCTTAGACTACCTTTTTTTGGTTTTCAGTCTAGCAGGATATAACCTAATTCTTGTCTACCTAAGCCGCCGACTTGGCTTTTCAGCTTTAGCGGGTTGCATTCTGTTTTTGAATTTATTTTTCTTTTATTTTTGCATGCAAAGTTAAAGAGCTTGAATAAGATGAAACTTTTTTTATTGATTACTTTGGACAGTACCTATAAAGGTTTCATACGTATCTCCTTACAATAGATTTTGAAAAATGAAGTACATAGTAATTTTTGGAGAATCAGGTCCACGTATTTCTTGTTATTGATATGGGATGCCATATGCAAGCTTAACATTAGATGTAGTACTTCCTGAGCTGGTCGAGGTTGCTTGGATGACTGAACTCATTATTGTCGATGTCTATTAGGATGACACCTCCGCTTGATATGAATTTCTTGATGATGAAAGGTCCAGTCTAAGGAGGTGTGAATTTCCCTCAGAGGACTTGCACGAGTTGTCTGATTTCATGCAAGACAAGGTCGTTTTCTCTGAGTTTGCGATCCTTGGCCCTCTTGTTGAAATGCCTTATAAGTCTCAGCTTGTAATTTTGAGTATGTGAAGGGGATTCTAACCTTTTCTTATTGATCATGTTGAGTTGGTCATAATAGGCCTATTTCCAGTCGAGTTCAGAGATCTGAGCTTCTTGGAGAACCTTTGCTAATTGAATTTCAAGTTCTATAGGCAAGACTGCTTCCATTCCATAGACTAATGAGTAAGGCATTGCTTTAGTAGCTAACTTGTATGAAGTTCTATACCTAAGGAGGACATTTGGTAAGTACAAATGCCAGCTTTTGTGATTATTAATAATCTTCTAAAGGATGTTCTTTAATGCTTTGTTAGCGGCCTCAACTGCTTCATTGTTTTGAGGTTTGTAGGAAGAAGATCAAAGGTGTTATATCTTTCCCTTTTTCAAGAGGACATTTATTTCTTTCTAGAAGTGTGAGCCAGTATCTAAAATGATTTCATGTGGAACGCCATATCTTATAATGATATTCATCTTGATGAATTGAGCAACACTTTTTGAATCAAGGACTAATGTGCGGCCTTCACAATTTAGTGAAGCAGTCAATGGCCACTAGAATGTATTTATCATTAGTAGAGGACTTGGATGTAATCTTTCCAATGATGTCTATACCCCAAATGGCAAAAGGCCAAGGAGTAGTGATTGAGCTGAGTGAAGAAGGAGGAAGGCTTTGAAGCTTGGCATATATTTGGCACTTGTGAAATTTTTAGACAAACTGCATATAGTCTCTATTCATTATGACCCAATAGTAACCTTGGTTTGTGATTTTATGCGATAATGCCCATCCATTCATATGGTTGCCTTCTTCCTCACCATGGATTTCTTCCATGATTCTAAGATTCTCCTCATCGGAAACACACCTTAGGTGGATGTCGCTCAAAGTCTTTTTGTAAATAATGTCTCCTCTTGGGATGTAACTGTTGGCCACTTATCTTTGAGTTCTCCTTTCTAATTTGGAGGCCCTTTCAGGATAGATTCCTTTTGTAAGATAGTTGTAAATGTCCCAGTACCAAGGCTTTCATTCAACTTCTTAAATATTCAAGCAGTGAGATTGATAGCTTGGTTTATGCTTGATGCTTATGGAAATAGGATAGATAAGGAATCCATCGCGTATTTCTATCATTGATGCAAGAGTTGCCAGTGCAACGACAAATCTGATTTGTGTCCTTAGCAAGTAGTGAAAGGACAAGGCATCAAAGATGGCTGCCAATTCTTTGAGTTATCTATGGTAAGGAATCAAACGCTCTTTTCTGATTTTCCATTTTTCAAGTGCTTAAAAAACTATCAGTCTGGAGTCATAATACACTTCTAAGTTTTTGAAGCCAATATGGATAGCTGCTTTTAGGCTAGAAATAAAGGCTTCATACTCGGCTTCATTATTTGTTACCTAAAAATCCAATTTGATTGCCAGAGGTAAGCTTTCGCCAGTAGGTGTAAAGAACAACATTCTAGCACAATATCATTTGTTATTGGCTACACCATCAAAGAAAAGTTTCCAAGTTTCTATTAGAAGGAATAAGATGTCTTCATAAGGAAATTTGAATTCTTCCCAATGATCATCTATTAGAGCAATGACCAGTTGTCAATAATGACACTACCTTTAATAGCCTTTCTATGCACATACTTGAAATCATAGGTGGCTATGACTGCCATCCATCTTGCCATTTTACTGTCAATGATAGGTTTTTCCATGAGGTACTTGAGAGGGCACTTGTCAATGAGGACATGTGTGATGTATGCCCTCAAATAGTGCCTCAACATGCCAAAGCTAGGTAGAGCTTCTTGATGTAACTATACTTGATCTCATATGCGAGCATTTTCTTACTCAAGTAGTAGGTGGCATTCTCCTTATGTGAGTCTGGAAAATTTTGTGCCAACATGGCACCTATAGTTTCTTCAGTGACATTGAAATAAATCAGCAGTGGTTTGTTAGGCTTTGGTGGCTATAGAACTGATGGATTCAGAAGGTACTATTTGATCTATTCGAAGGCTTCTTTACATTGTTCATTCCAATTCTTGAAAGAATTCTTTTCAATAAATTAAATATAGGACCACAAGTGTGTGCTAACTGGTGAATGAAATGACTGATATATTGGAGTGACCCAATAACCCCCTTATCTCCTTTTCTATCTTAGAAGGTGGCATATCAAGTATTGCCTTAGACTTGGCAGGATAGATTTCAATACCCTTTTTATTGACCATGTGAATAAGGAAAACTCCAGATGAGGCTCTAAATATGCATTTAGCAAAATTGAGCTTGAGATTGTACTGGTGAAGTCTAAGGAAGAACTTCTCTAGTGCTTGTAAAAGTTATTGAGCAATGGTGCCCTTGTCGACCATGTCATCAACATACACTTCCACTTTTTTGTGTGTCATGTCATCGAAAATTGTAGTTGGTATCCTTTGGTAGGTGGCTCTAGCATTTTTTATTCCAAAAGGCATAACTTTGTAACAATAGGTACCTCATTCTTTGATGAAGGCCATTTTCTCTTTATTAAAAGGATGTACTAGGATCTTATTGTATCCGATAGCTAGATTGATTAAGGAAACCATTTCTGAGCTAGCTAATGCATCCACCAGCATATCAATGTGTGACAGAGGAAAATCATCTTTGGGACACCCTTGTTCAGATTGCGGTAGTCCACACACATTCTAACCTTTCCATCTTTCTTTGGTACTATGACTATTTTGGCTAGCTAGGATGGATTGCTGACCGATTAACTAGTAAGACAGTTTCCTAGACACTTCTTCCTTGATTGGAAGAGACCATGCCACTTTCATGTTCCTGAGTTTCTACTTGACAGGCTTGAAGTCTGGATATGTGGGGATCTATTGAACGATGATGCTCAGGTTGAGGTTGGTCATGTCATTGAACTTCCAGGCGAAGCAGTCCTCGAGTTTTCTAATCATCTCGTCAATAGAGTTCTTGTTCGAATAAGCAAATGCAATGAATGTATTCTTAGGAATGTCAAGCATGCTAGTGTTTATAGGCTCTTTAACTGCATCTTTTATTTCATTAATTTTATTATTCCTTTTTTTCGATTGATTGAGGTCAGATTCATCAGTTGGAACATCATAAGAAAACAAAGAGACATGATCATAATAAGAAAATGGCTAAATTACTATTTATTTCCTAAGTTATTATCAAATTCATTATTTAGTCCCCCATTTATGGAAAATGACATCTTGAGTCCCTAAAGTTTGGCTCTGTCATTACTTTTAGTTCTTCCGTCAATTTTTCAGGGTATATTCATGTATATTTTGCTAAAAAAATTAATAAAAACAAAATTTTTTTTACCAAAATATCCCTCTTTCTCCCTCCCTCCTATCTCCCATCTTTCCTCTATGTTATTCACTTGAAAAACTCGAGAAATTGAAGAGAATAAAATCTAAAATAAATAACAAATTAAAGAGAATTAAAGAAAAGAAATGCAAATTAACAAAACTTAATCAAAATAAAGAAACAGAATTAAATGAGAAATTAAAGAAAAATAATCAAAATTAGAAAACAAATATGAGAAATTATTTTCCATATTACGAAAAAATGGAAATAATAAAACAGATAAAATGAATAGAAAAGATGAAAAGAAAAAGATGAAGATCTTCAAATTATATGAAAAAAATGGAAATCTCCAACCAAATTGCATTTATTGTTTCATTCTTTGCCTATATATTTACTTTTTCTTCACCATAAAATTTGAAAAATTCTGACTTGAGAGATCTTGAAATTTATAAATTTGTTGACAAGGCAGTAAGATCGATTATCTGAGATCGACTCGATCTGATATCAATTCAATAAGATTCAAGAAATTATTCAATCCAATTGAAGAAATGTTGCCCTATCCAAATGATTCTCAAAAGATTAAAACAAAATAAAGAAATAAAAATCGAGTAAGATGTTATCTATCGACTCAACTCCCTCTCTAGCTCTGTCTCTCTGTAAAACCACTTGGTTCTATTTTTTCTAAAATTATGTCCAAATCTACTTATTCTTTTCTATTTTTCTATTTCTATGTAGATTTGGAATTTTGAATAATCTTGAGTGGTGGGTTTTATGATTTTAATTGCAAATATGAGATTGAGTAATTTTTTGTGGATGAGGAATGATGAGAATGAAAGTTTTGATGAAAATTAAAAGAAAAAAAGAAAAGAAAACCAAATGAATTATCGACACATAAACAAAAATTAAAAATGAAAAAAAAAATTATTATAAAGATAATTTTTTAAAAAAAAAAAAAAGAAATTGATTTTTGAATTTTGTTTGAGAGGAAAAAGGAAAGCATGTAAAATTAATGGCACTAGATACAAAATTTAATTATATACCAAGGGTATTTTTGTCATTTTAATTGAATTTGAGAGTAAAATTGATGAAAGGACTAAATGTAATGATGGAGCCAAACTTTAGGGACTCGCTATGTCGTTTTCCATAATCGGGAGACTAAATAGTGAATTTGACCTAACTTAAGGACTAAATAGTAATTTTTCCTAAGAAGATTTGTTGATTTTATTGATAGGTGAAAGGTCCACTGTTACTTCAAATTGGTAATTAAATCCCTTTAGGGTGGTTACATCATTATCAAACTCAGACTCAGAATCTATTTGCACTGGTTAGAGAAAGCTTGCTTCGAAGGACTAGTTGTTGAGCTTCTCTTGGACTAGCTTGATTAAGCTGGACAAATCAGTACTTTCCTCCTAGTCAAAGAGTACAGATATTTCCCCAAAGAGGCTAGCTTCCATATTCTCCTCATAATCCTCAGTCAGAGAATAGATTGGTTGAAAGACCTCAAGTAGCAGCTTCACATCTAAAAAGAGTTCAAAACCAGGAATCTTAATACCAGTCATTGGGTAGACCCAATTCTTAGGAAAAGCACAGTAAGGAACTGTTTCTTCTTCCTTCATAAAATATCCATTTAAAGTTTTGAAGTAAGATCTCATGGTGATATCAGCTTCTCCTCCTCTCTTGGTAATGGTCGACCTTTCTCTTGCTTTGGCCTTTTCTTCCTCAAATTTATCATCAGTTGGGTGGTAACCCAAACCAAAAGGTGGAGTACATAAAGTGAACTCATTAAATGATTTTACCCCTTGTTTGTTTTTACCCAGGCCCATATTAGGAAACTAAGCCATGTGCTTCATGATGTTACCAATCATAGGGTTATAGTAAGGGTCCAAGTCCAAAGAGATTACTTCTTTCATGTTTTTAGCTGCCTCAATGAATGAAATAAATAAGAAGCCAGATAAAGGATATGCTGGCAACTCAGGTTGGATCTCGGGAATGAGGACAGTGTTTGGGACTTCAGATTTTCCCATCACGTCAGCTTTGATGGTAACTATCCCATTCTTAAGTGGAAACTTGACCATTTGGGGCAAAGTAGAAGGGACTACTTGAGCTGGGTGGATCTATGTCCTTCCTAGAAGTAGGTTGAAGTATGCAGGTAAAACAATGACTGGGAAAAGAACTTGGAAAATAATAGGACCTATGGTGACTGTCAGAGTTTCCATCCCTAAAACTTCTCTCTTGGAGTTATCATTGGCTCACACTATTTGATCAGAAGGAGTGAAATCGATATCTCCTAAACCAAAAAAACTTTCCACCTTAAGTGGGAACACATTAAGAGTAGGCCCATTATCAATAAGAGTCATGGGAAATGTCTTCTCTCTGATAATGATGGTGAAGTATAGGGAATCATTGTGAGGTCCCCCAGGTGGAATTTCATCATCAGAAAAGGAAATAGATGCCCCCTTTTCAGAACTTGTGATAGAGAACATAAAAGTGTCAAGAGTAATGTCAATTAGTGTTTAACATTAGTCAATGCCTTACAACGAGCTTGGCGATGAGGATATGATGACATAGTCGTGCTATAGATTGAGATATTTGCCTGAGTTTTCTTTAACCATTTTAGTAAGGGGTCCTCTTTAAGTTCAAAAGTTCCCTTGGATTGAGCCGCTGGTTGGTTGATTGGGTATGGAGGAGTAGATGCTTGTACAACTCTCCCACTTATGGTGGTTGCATTAATTTCAATTGTCATATGCCTCGAGTCTATAACACAACAGTAATCATCTTGGATAGGCTCTCTTAAGGAAGGCATGTCATCCAAATTAGAGCAATTAGGGGAGATAGACTTCCCTAAGGAAGGTAGGTCATCTCTGGTGTAGTGGCAATTGCTTAGAGGTGCAGCGGCACAAATCAAGTGGACTAAATCTCCTTTTTTAAATTCTACCAGGATGGCATTAACATTATGATCAGGGAGAGGATTTGAGCTAATGTTAGGCAGAGGAGAAGGAGGTAGAAGCTCCTTAGCATTAATTATATATTGAATCTCATACCTAAAGGCCCTATAATTGTTTGTCTTATGGCTAGGCCCTTAGTGGTGGTCACATCTTTCATCCTTGTTGAAATTTTTGGGTAATGGATTAGGGATGGGCTTTGGTTCCATAGGCTTGATAGCTTCCCCATCTAGGCATCCTTTGAGAGTTAAGCTTAGTGGGACTTCATTCCTTTGAGAGTTAGGCTTAGTGGGACTCCACCTAGGTTAGAGAACTCCCTTCTCATAATCTGAATTGGCTTATAGGCCGAGATGGCATTGAGTTCACTCTCTTTTTAGGTGACATTCCTTTGATGAGCAGCCCTTTTGAATCTAGAGAAGAGGTAAGAGTTTCATCCTTAATTAGACTAGAATCGATTCTGTCTTTGATGCGTGAATGAGTAGCAAGAAAGGCTTTGAAGCTTGGGAGGTACTATATGATCAATTTGTCTTGATACACAAGAAGTAGATTCTTGACTACAATGACGATTTGTTCAGGCTCAATAGGCCTATTGACCATCTGAGAGGCCTTCTTCCTCTATCTAAAAATGAAAGTAGAGAAATTTTCTTTGGGATATTGCCTGGTAGTTTCCAAATCCCTCCTTGTAATGTCTACTTCTTCATTGTAAGTATATTATTTTACAAAGGCATTACAACAAGATCCCCAAGTTTATTTTTAGGAATTGTCTAACCCTACAAACCATTTTAGAGTCACACCAGTAAGCGATTGTTTGAAGAGTTGAGAAAGGGGTTGGAATTCCACACCCAAAGGTCAGAGTGTACCATCATAGATCTTTATATGCATGGTGGGATAGGTAGTACCATCAAACTTCTCAAACACTGACATCTGAAACTTAGGAGATTGTTTGGCATTAAGGAACATGCTAAGGGACTAGACATCAATCACATCATCCTTCTTTTTGATGGTGCTCAGAATCTTCAGAATTTTATCATACTTTTCCATCATGACTTTCAATAGAGGATTATCTGAGGGCCTTTTTTGGAAAGGATCCGTAAGAGGGGCAGTTGGTGATGGAAAAATTACGAGTCGCGTAGCAGAAGCAAAAAGCCGTGAATCGAGATGATTCTTTTTTTTATTATTATTTTTAAAACTTTTAGAAAACTTATTATATGTTAAAACACTTTTAATATAGATGGTTTAACCATTTATCAAACTCTTTGATAAATCCCTAAACCTAGATTTGGACCCATAATTTTAACCTAGGATACAATAGCCAAATATTATACAAAGCATAATTATAACTAAGGAAATTAGAAGCATCAAATACCTCAACTCCATCTTTCATTAATCTCCTCATATGCGAAGCCTCTAGCTTGAATCACAACGAAGCTCGATCCCATTTCCTCTTCAAGAACTCAAACTGTCTCGCTTTGGTTGCTCAAAAGCTTTTGGTTCTTGCTTCTTTACTTGAGAACTTGAGAATAGGATGGATAAGATACCCATCATGTATTTCTATCATTGAAGCAAGAGTTGCCAGTGCATCGACAAATCTATTTTGAGTCCTTAGTAAGTAATGAAAGGACAAGGCATCAAAGTTAGTTTCCAATTCTTTGAGTTGCCTATGGTAAGGAATCAAGCGCTCTTTTCTGATTTTCCATTTTCTAAGTACTTAAGAAACTATCAGGTTGGAGTCCCCATACACTTCTAAGTTTCTGATGCTAATCTGGATAGCTGCTTTTAAGCTAGAAACACAGTCTTTATACTTAGCTTCATTGTTTGTTACCTCAAAATCCAGTTTGATTTCCAGAGGTAAGCTTTCGCCAGTAGGTGTAAGGAACACCTTTCCAGCATAATATGCTTTGTTATTGATAGCACCATTAAAGAAAAGTTTCTATGTTTCTGTTTGAAAGAATAGGATGTCTTCATCAGGAAATTTAGATTCTTCCCAATGATCGTCACTTGGAGTAGCAGCCAGTTGTTGGCAATGACACTACCTTTGATAGTCTTTATTTGCACATACTTGAAATCATAGGCAGCTAGGACTACAATACATCTTGCCATTTTACTGTCAAGGATAGGTTTTTCATGAGGTACTTGAAAGGACTTTTGTCATGAGGACATTGTGATATATGCCCTCAGATAGTGCCTTAACTTATGACATACCCATACTAAAGCTAGGTAGAGCATCTTGATATAACTATACTTGATCTCGTGTACGAGAATTTTCTTGCTCGAGTCATAGATGGCATTCTCCTTGTGCAAGTCAGAAGAATTTTATGCCAACATGGCACCCATGGTTTCTTCAATAATGGTAAGATAAAGCAATAGTGGTTTGCTAGGCCTTGGGGGTTGTAGAACTGACATATTCAGAAGGTATTGTTTGATTTATTTGAAGGCTTCTTGACATTCTTCATTCCACTACTTGGAAAAATTCTTTTTCAACAGATCAAATATAGAACTAGAGGTGTGTGCTAACTAGTGAATGAAATTACAGATATATTGGAGGTGACCCAGTAACCCCCTTATCTTCTTTTCTGTCTTAAAAGATGGCATGTCAAGTATTGCTTTAGACTTGGCAGGATCAATTTCAATACACTTTTTGCTAACCATATGACTAAGGAATACTCCAAATAAGGCTCTGAATATGCATTTAGTAGGATTGAGCTTAAGATTGTACTAGTGAAGTCTAAGGAAGAACTTCTCTAGTGCTTATAAATGTTGTTCAACATTGGTGCCCTTGACGACCATGTCATCAACATACACTTCCACTTCTTTGTGCATCATGTCATGGAAGATTGTAGTTGGCATCCTCTGGTAGGTGGCTCCAGCATTTTTGAGTCCAAAAGGCATAACTCTATAACAATAGGTACCCCATTCTGTGATGAAGTTCATTTTCTCTTTATCAAAAGGATGTACTGGGATCTGATTGTATCCAGCTGCTAGATCAATTAGGGAAACCATTTCTGAGCTAGATAGTATATCCACTAGCATATCACTGTGTGGCGGAGGAAAATTGTCATTAGGTCAGACCTTGTTCAGATCACGGTAGTCCACACATTATTACCTTTCCATCTTTCTTTGGCATTAGGACAATGTTGGCTAGCCAAGATGGATAATTGATCGATTCAATAAAATGGTGAGGCAGTTGCTTGGACACTTCTTCCTTGATTGGAAGAGACCATGCCACTTTCATGCCCCTGAGTTTTTGCTTGACAGGCTTGCGGTCTGGATATGTGGGGATCTTGTGAATGACGATGCTCGAGTCGAGGTCGGTCATGTCATTGGACTTCCAAGCAAAGCAGTTCTCAAATTTTCTAATCATCTCCTCAATAGAGTTCTTGTTCGAACATGCAGATGCAATGAATGTATTCTTAGGAATGTCAAGCATACTAGTGTTTATAGGCTCTTTAACTGCATCTTTTATTTCATTAATTTTATTATTCCATTTTTTTGATTGATTATGGTCATATTCATTAGTTGGAACATCATAAGAAAATAAAGAGATAGGATCATTATAAGAAAATGGGCAGATTACTATTTAGTTCCTAAGTTATGGTCAAATTCATTACTTAATCCCCCCATTATGGAAAATGACATGGCAAGTCCCTAAAGTTTGGTTCCATCATTGTTTTTATTCCTTCTGTCAATTTTTTAGGGTATATTCCATTAAAAAATTTAATAAAAATAAAATTTTTACCTAAATACCCCTCTTTGTCCCTCCCTCCCATCTCCCATCTTTCCTCTTTGTTCTTCATTGGACAAACTCGACAAATTGAAGAAAATAAAATCTAAAATAAATAATAAATTAAAGAGAATTAAAGAAAAAGAAATGCAAATTAACATAACTTAATCAAAATAAAGAAAAAAAATTAAATGAGAAATTAAAGGAAATTAATCAAAATAAGAAAATAAATATAAGAAATTATATTCCAGATTACGAAGAAATGGAAATAATAAAACCAAAAAACTGAAAAGAAAAGATGAATAGAAAAAGATGAAGATTTCTAAAATATATGGAAAAAAAAAATGGAAATCTCTAACCAAATTTCATTTATTGTTTCATTTTTTGCCTATATATTTACTTTTTCTTCACCATGAAATTTGAAAATTTTTGACTTGAGAGATCTTGAAACATGTAGATCTATTGACAAGGCAGTGGGATTGATTACTTGAGATCGACTCGATCTGATATCAATTCAATAAGACTCAAGAAATTATTCAATCTAATTGAAGAAATGTCACCCAATCCAAACGATTCTCAGAAAATTGAAACAAAATAAAGAAATAAAAATCGAGGAAAATGTTATCTATTGACTCAACTCCCTCTCTAGCTCTATCTCTCTATAAAACCTCTTGGTTCTATTTTTTTCTAAATGGTATCCAAATTTTCTTCTTTTCTATTTTCCTAATTCTGTGCAGATTTGGAATTTTGAATAATCTTGAGTTGTGGGTTTCATGATTTTAATTACAAATATGAGATTGAGTAATTTGTTGTGGATGAGGAATGATGAGAATGAAAGTTTTGATGCAAATAAAAAGAATAAAAAGAAAAAGAAAACCAAATGAATTACCGACACATAAATGAGAAATTAAAAATGAAAAAAAAATAATTATAAAGACAAATTAAAAAAAAAAGAAATCAGAAAAAAGAAATTGATTTTTGAAATTTGTTTGAGAGAAAAAAAGAAAGCAGGTAAAATTAATGGCACTTGATACAAAATTTAATTATATACAAAGGGTATTTTTGCCTTTTTAATTGAATTTGACAGTAAAATTGATGGAAGGACTAAATGTAATGACAGTGCCAAACTTTAGGGACTCACCATATCGTCTTCTATAATCAGAGGACTAAGTAGTGAATTTAACCATAACTTAGAGACTAAATAGTAGTTTTTCCTAAGAAAATTTGTTCATTTTATTAATAGGTGAAAGGTCCATAGTTACATCAAATTGGTAATTAATTCCCTTTAGGGTGGTTACATCATTATCAGACTCAAAGGTTTCCTAATCAGACTCAGACTCATACTCAGAAGATTCTGATGGTTGAGACTCAGAATCTATTTCCACTGCTTGGAGAAAGCTTGCTGTAAAGGACCAGTTGTTGAGCTTCTCTTAGACGGACTTGATCAAGATGGATAGGTCAGTGTTGTGCTCCTTGTCAAAGAGTATAGCTATTTCGCCAAAGAGGCTAACTTTCATATTCTTCTAATAATCCACAGTCAGAGAATAGATTGGTTGAAAGTCCTCAGGCAACAGCTTTGCATCAGAGAAGATTTCAAAACCAAGAATCTTAACACCAGTCACTAGGTAAACCCAAGTTTTAGGAAAGCTAAGTAAGGAACTATCTTCCCTTCCTTCATAAAAGATCCATTTAAAGTTTTGAAGTAGGATCTCATGGTGATATCAGTTTCTCCCCCACTCTTGGTAATGGTAGACCTTTCTCTTAGCTTGGCCTTTTCTTCCTCAATTTCATCATCAGTTGGGTGGTATCCTAGGCCAAAAGGCGGAGTAAAGAAGATGAACTCATTAAAATATTTTATCCCTTGC
>CAOJBK015832625.1:0-11588 GCA_948294925.1 Codiaeum variegatum | reverse complement strand
AATACAGAAGCATTGGGTAGTAAAATTGTCATCTGAGAAGTAGACAGGCAATAATAGATGGATTGTGTTTCTTCAGTTTCAAGCGCAGGGCCCCCACCCTCTCCCTTCAGTATATACTTCTCTACTGCCCAATTATCTGCTTTCTTTCATTTACTGTTACTTCATTTTGTCCATTTGTTCACTACCACTGCATATAACTTTTTGTTTTTTTCTCTCTCTCTTTCTACATTTATTTCTTCAATTAAAAATATAAATGTGACAAACATGTATGGATGTTAATATATAAAATCTCTGCATGCAAATACAAAAAATCAAATTAATTAGAAAATAAATAGTAAATATGAATAGTAAAATTCTAAAAAATTAAAAATTAAAAATTAAAATTTACGTTAGATTTTTGGGGCTCAGATGTGAATAAATTCAAAACAATCAAAGAAAAAATGTTAGCTTCCACCAGAAAAACGAATAAGACAGACAGATTCAAAAGAAAATGGGTTAGCTTCCACCAAAAACGAAGGAGAACATAGTTCTCTCATAGATTCAACATAAAAATTGTTAGCTTTCACCACAAATGATCAAATAATCATGATCTAACAGATTCAAAAGAAAAAAAATAGCTTCCACCGAATTTTTCCAGATTAACAATGAAATCAAGATGATTTCAAGAAGAAATGAAGACAATAATCTGGAAAACACGAGTTTTCCTCAAAGATCGAAAAGAGAGAAAGTAAAAAACTTAGAGAGAAGTCAGGGAAAACGAGAGAAAGAGAGGCAGCAACAGTGCTCTGTGTGTGTGAGAGAGTGAGGCAGAAAAAAAATGGTTTATAGGGTTATAAAAATTCAGTTTTTCAGTTTTCGGTTCGGTTCGGTTCCAAAAAAGGCAAAACCGAACCGAAAACTGAAAACTGAATTTTTTATATACAAAAACCAAATCGAACCGAATTTCCATTACACCAAAAACCAAATTTTTTTTCGATTTGGTTCGGTTTTGCCCACCCCTAAAGGTCGGAAGTGGGAGCCGTGGGAGGTAATTATGCGGGTTTGGCCGGAAGAGCAAGAGGAGGAGATGAGAGGCAGAGGCGGAATGGTCAGAATGAGGAGAGGAGTTTAACTAACTCAACTGAGTTAGGGGCCGAAGAGGAAGAGGCTGGAAGGGAGAGAAGAGGGGATCACTCTAAGAGAGAGCATGAAATAACTCATATAGGGTCACGATCCCGAAAATGAGAACACGAGGTTACAAGTCGGGAGCCAGGTGACATAAAGGAAATGGTAAAAAAGTGCGTGGAGGAACTCGGAGGAGGAAGGAGATTTGGAGATAGGGACTTAAGATTAGAATTAAAATCCCAGTTTATCAAAAGGGTGGTAGGTTATCAGATGCCATGTAAGTTCAAAGCTTCGAATATCACCAAATATACCGGATCCATATACCCGAGGGCCCATATTTTAACTATAAGCATTAGACAGATCTTCAAATCAGGGACGATAAGGCGCCTTGTAGGGCTTTTGGGGGATCGCTGAACGAAGCGGTCACGAAGTGGTACGATGGTTTGAAGGAAGGAAGTACATAAAACTTTAAATAGTTAGTGGAGAACTTCATGAGGAGATTCACAGCATCCCCATAGAGATGCAAACGCAGGCCTTAGAGCTCGTTAAACAAGGACAGGAGGAATCCCAGAGAGATTTCTTAGCCAGGTTCAATGCCGATGCCTTAAAAGTAACTAATTTGGATCAAGTCAGAGCAGTGGAGGCTCTGCAAAAATGCACGACACATACCAATTTCTTTAAAAAACTATCTATTGAGCTTCCCAATAGCTTGGAAGAAGTAACGTCAATAGCACAGAAGTACATCAAACAAGATAAAGCTTTCCGAGTTAGCTGATTTGCTCAAAAATGGAAGGCAGAGTAAGGGGACATCCCGTCGAAGAGCAAGAAAGTAGAGGCTAGAGGAACAGTTGGGTCGAAGGATGTGGTTTTGCAGAAAGAAAAGGCAAGGGGGCTAATCAAGGGGACCTTCGACATAACTAAGTTGACCCCACTAAATTCTAGGCTTGAGACAGTTTTTGTTGCATTCTAGAATTAGGCCATATGGCAAAAGCCTAAGACAATCAGAAAAGACCCTGATAAGATGGATAAAATTAAGTTCTGTAAGTTCCACAACACTCATGGTCATACCACGGACTCCTGCAGACACTTTATGGAGGAAATCGAGAGATTAATCAAGCAGGGTTATTTGAGGAGGTTCATGAGAGGTAATCAAGACCTTGAACCACAAGTGGTTAATGATGGGATGACAGGAGATATAGCACGCTTGATTGGAGGCCCCTAGGAAGGGGTGAATGAGAAAGGAAAGGCAGTAGCTCAGAGTAGGGAGACCTCAGAGTTTGTGTTCTATAATTGCCAGAGTCAATGGGCTAGCGAAGAAGGGTAAGGGTCAAGAAAGGAGGGTCCGATTGTCATCAAAGTCATAATCGCTAACGACAATGTCCATAGGATCTTGGTGGATAATGGGAGTTTCACTAAGCTGTTATTCTTCGAAGAATACCAAAAGATGGCGATCAAGGGGTATGAGCTAAAAGAATTGAAAAACCCTGTTCGGACCTTGGACAAAATAGATATGATATATCCAGCTACCCTTCATTGTAGGAGTAGCTCTGAAGAGTGTGACAGTATGGCACTCTTCCTGGTAGTGAAGATTCCAATGGCATATAATGTACTAATGGGAAGGCCGTTGCTTAGTGATTTAGATGTGGATACTAATGTAAGAAGAGGAAGGCTAAGAGTCCATTTGCCCAATGGAACATAGTTTTAAGTATACTACTCTACAGTACAGGAGTCAAGAATAGATTATACCCAAAAAAGAAAGAGCTCAATCCATATATAGACATAAGAAGTGTGTATGGTCCATGAAGGGGTGAAGGAGGAAAGTCCGAGAACTCAGCCAGTGGAGGGATTAGAGTCATTCCCAGTGAATAAAAAGACCCAAGGCAGAAGTTTGAAGATAAATCAGAGGTTGGAAGGAAAGGAAGATGCAAAGGCTTTCCTGATAAGCCATAAGGGAACTTTCACTTGGGATTCCTCATAAATGCCTGAGATTAACCTGAAGGTGGCAATGCATAGGCTCAATGTAGATACGACCTTTAGGCCCATAAAGCAGAAAAAGCGTTGCTTTGGAGAGGAAAGGCAAGGTGTTATTGATGAGGAGATGGAAAAGTTGATGGAAGCAGGGATAGTTAGGGAGGTTCAGTTCCCTGAATGGTTGGCAAATGTAGTTCTGGTAAGGAAACCCAATGGGAGTTATAGAATGTGCGTCAACTTCACGGACCTGAACAAAGCATGCCCCAAGGACTCGTACCCACTGCCAATGATAGATAAATTGGTGGATTCCATGGCAGGATACAAGTTACTCTTTTCCCTTGATGTGAAGTAGGGATATCAACAAATCAGGATGGATCTAGAAGATGAAGAAAAAATTGAATTCATCACTGAGAAGGGAACCTATTATTACACCTCTATGCCTTTTGGCCTCAAAAACACAGGAGCAACGTATCAGAGGTTGGTAAATAAAATTTTCAAAGATTAGTTGGGCCGAAATCTAGAAGCCTATGTTGATGACATGATTGTTAAGAGCAAGAGCTTTAGGAGCATATGGAAGATTTGAGGGAAGTCTTTGAGGTGATGAACCGTTATGGAATAAAGTTGAATCCCAAGAAATGTGTCTCTTGACATCTAAAGAGGAAAGTTCCTCGGGTACCAGGTCAGGGAGAGAGGAATTGAGCTTAATCCAGATAAAGTAAAGGCTATCCCGGACATGTCAGCTCCAAGGAATGTAAAGGAGGCACAAAAGTAGACAGGGAGGCTAGTAGCTCTTGGACGATTCATGTCAAAAAGTAGCAGAAAGATACCTATCATTTTTCAAAAAGTTGAGGAAGAATGCATCTTTCAAATGGTCATACGATTTTCAAAAGGCCTTCGAAGAACTCAAAAACTACATGGGATCAGAGCAGGTACTGAGTAGACCACTACCCAGAGAGGAATTGCTCATATATCTATCCGCTTCCCAGTATGCAATCGGGGCTGTGTTAGTGAGGGAAGAGCAAGGGAATCAAAGGCCAATCTATTACTTTAACAAAGTCTTGTAGGGACTGGAGTTGAATTACTTACCAATTGAAAAATTGGCTTATGCTCTTTTATTATCTTGTAGGAAATTCAAAGTATACCTCTAAGCATATCAAGAGGTAGTAGTAACTGACAAGCCCCTTCAGAAGATGCTCCATAAGCTAGAAACTTCTGAAAGGATGTTGTGTTGGTCTGTGGAGCTTAGAGAATATGCCCTCCAATATCGGCCTCGATTGGCAATTAAGGCTCAAGTATTGGTAGATTTTATATATGAGTGCTCATTCCCCGAAAAAGGAGAGGAACCTGGAGAGAACAAAGTTGAAGCAAGCCTGGCAACCACTTAGGAGATGTATGTGGACGGTGCTAGCTCCCAAAAAGACAATGGGATAGGGATTGTTCTCAAGAGTGGTACAGGAGTCCTCCTCAAATATACTTTAAAGTTGGATTTCCCTACTACAAACAATACAGTTGAATACGAAGCACTTGTGCATAGACTTAGGTTGGTGGACTTCCTTTGTGTAGAAAACTTGTGCATCTGTAGCGATTCGCATTTAGTTTTGGGGAATGTAGATGGAGTATTCGAGGCTAAGAAAGAGGAAATGGCAAAGTATTTAGTCATAGTTAAAGAACAGGTCCATAAGAAGCAAGAAAAAGGCATAAGAGTGGAATACCAAAAGGTTCTAAGGCTCAAAAATTACAGAACTAACAGTTTGAGTAAGCTAGCAGTGGTGCATCCTTTGAGGTATCCAGATAAGGTCTTCATTGGATCTGTATCAATCCTAAGCATAGAAGAAAGGAAAGAGGTTGTGGAGGTAGATGACGAACCAAGTTGGATAGATCCAATTAAAGCATATTTAAAGAAGGGAGAACTACCCCAAGATACATAAGAGGTAAAGTTGGTCAAAAGGTGGAGCGCCCATTTCTCTGTTCATAATAACACTCTTTATAAGAGGGCATACTCGCTCCCTTGGTTGAAATGCCTCAGGCTAAACAAAGTGAAGTATGTCCTTCTGGAGATTCATGAAGGGTCATGCGGGATACACATAGGTGGAAAAGCCTTAGCAACCAAAGTGCTTCGTCAAGGGTACTACTGGCTTATGATGAAGATAGATGCGAGATCCTTAGTGAAGAAATGCCCATCATGCTAGAAGTTTTCCAACATGATAAACTCGCCTGGCACCTAGAAGGTTCCTATATATAACTGTTGGCCCTTCGCCAAGTGGGAGATAGATATCGTGGGCCTTTTGCCTATGGCCCCGGGATAGAGAAAGTTCCTAGTGGTAGCAGTGGAGTACTTCACAAAGTGGGTTGAAGAAGAGCCCTTTGCTACAATCTTAGCTAACAATATCATCAAATTCATATGGAGAAATATCATATGCAGATTTGGAATTCCTTACCAACTAATCAGTGATAATGGGAAGCAGTTTGACAATGCAAAAATCAGGGAATTCTGTGGAGGCTTAAGCATCAAATAACATTTCTCCTCGGTAGCCCATCTTTACACCAATGGGAAAATAGACGTTACAAATAGAACGATCCTCCAAGGGATAAAGAGGAGACTAGAAGGGTATGGAAGAGATTGGGTCAAAGAGCTCCATTATGTATTATGCGAATACCAAACGACATCAAAAGAGCCAACAGGTGAAACTCCAGTTTCACTAACCTTCGGCATAGAGGCCATCATCCTCATTGATATAGGACTTCCTAGTGGAAGAGTCCTTTACTGCGATGACAGTGACCAGATGAGGAGGATTGAATTGGATATGTTGGAATAATTAAGAGAGGAAATAACCATCAGAACCACAACATACAAGTAAAGGGCAGCAAAGTACTTTAACATGAAGGTGAGAAACAGAAACTTTAAAGAAGAGAGTTTAGTGATGAGAAGCCTCAAATCCACTGGATAAAAGAGAAGGAAGTGGAAAGATAGCCCTAACATGGGAAGGACCCTTCAAAGTTCAACAAGTGATTGGGCTAGGAACATACAAACTATAAACTCTAAAAGACATAGAAATACCTTGCACATGAAATGTATAACATTTGAAGATGTACTATCAATGAGATCAAATTTAATAATAATATTCCTTTTACAGTTTTAAAATGTATGCCTTTTACAGTTTTAAAATGTGTTTTGACAGTTTGTCTATAAGACCTGCTTGATAGGCAAAAGACCGTCCCTGGGAGGCACCAAGTCCTGAACGAAGGACATAAGACATGTTTAAGAGGAAAAATACCTTCCTTGGGAGGCACCAAGTCCTGGATGAAGGACATTAGACCTGCCTGATAGGCAAAAGACTTTCCCTGGGAGACACCAAGTTCAAGATGAAGAACATAAGACGTTCAAAAAAATAAAATCCCTAAGGTTGAAAAGGAACTAAGTCCTAAACAAAAAATATAAGACTTGCTCGACAAAATAAAACCTCTAAGATTGAAGAGCATAGCACAAAGGGATTGAACAACTTGCTGAATAAAAGGCAAAATCATTTAAAATAAGTATTTATTGATGAAGGAAGTTTACAAAAAGAATTTCATAGTTTACAAAAAGGATGTAGTTTAAAAAATACAAAAATTACATTCGAAGAAATTTTACAAAGATACAAAATATACAACTAAGTGGAGCCAGCATCCTCGGCATTATCATCACCACCCAGGTCAAAGATAGGCGGGGTAGGTAGAGGCAGGGTAGCAAGATAGTCATCTATGTCAGGGATGGAGATCCTCTTTGGCTCATGTACCTTAAAGGGCTTAGCCTCTTCAGGATGCTTTGCAAGGATTTCTTTCACACTTTTATTGTGCAAAAGCATCCCATGAACCACCTCCATCCTCATGATGTGCTTCCTCAGCTAGTGAAGAAGTCCTTGATAGCTTTATGCATCCCTCTCACATGCCTCTTCGCTTGCTCAAATAAGGACATCAAAATCTTCTATGAAGAACTAAGCTCGTGGTCGAGTTGATACTTATCTTCTTAGAGGCTATGGATGCATCCTTCAGATCTGGATAACTATTGGTTTAAGGAGGCAACAAGCTCCTCCTTCTCTCTCAGCTAAGCCCACAGATCCTTGTCACTAGCAGCTGCCTTAGCAAGGGCTTATTGAGAAGCCTTGAGAGCCCGATCCTTTCCCCACAAACTATTTTTGAGGTTATCATTTTCTAAAGAGTGGAGAAGAAAGATCGACTCCATCTCTTGATGGTCGGAAAGAAGGGTTGACACAACTTCCTCGTGGGCTCTGGTTCGAGATAAAGTCTCATGTAGAAAGAGAATTAGTAAAGGCATAAGAAAAAAGAGCAGCAAAATCAAATTAATACTAATCTCCATAATAGAGAGAAGAGTCGACCCTCAAGGTAGTATCCTCTTGGCTTCAGGGATCTTCATCCTCTCCCGAAAGAATTCACCATCTATCTGCATGGAACCTTCAACAAGAGGGATGGAGGAAAAAGAAGCATTAGGCTCAGCTGCAGGAGAAATTTGAGGTTTTTAAGGAGACTGGTGAATGTTGGCATCCTTTGGCAGAGGGACTTCCTCGTGAACAATAGATGTTTCGGTTCCCTCAACTAGCTCTGGCTCTGAGGCATCTCCATGAAGAAACATCTCCACTGTTAACTTGGAGCTATAACTCGCCTTGAAGAGATCAGAAAAAAATTTGATCATCTTTATGAGTGGAAGGCGATAGAGCCCTGGCATCGATGGTTCTGGCAAACTCTTCTACTTTGCAAGAACTTTCATTGATCGTACCCTCGCCAACAACCTAAAAAAAATTAAATTAAATTTTAAAAAATAAAAAAATACAAAGAGGTTAGGTGTGAAGCTTGGAAGAAGTTCGAAGAAAAGAGAAAAGGATTAATGTACCTCAACTCCTAGAGAAGGAAGTAGAGTTGGAGCAGGAGAAGTTACCTCCGCCTCACCACGAGGCAAGGCCTTGACAGGTGGAAAGACTTCGACACCCTGCGAAAAGGAATAGAAAGTGAATACAAAAAAGTAAATAAGGTAGAAATTAAGAGATTTACCTTAGGTATCGAAGGTAGTATAATGGAAAGGGGTAGGGGAAGAGAATCCTTGGCCCCCGAAGCACTTCCTTCAGCAGTTTTCCCTAGTGAAGCTGAAAGAGAAAAAAATGTGATTAGTGTAAATAGAGAGAGACTACAAAATAGCAAAGGAACTTACTAGCCCTTCATGAGGACCTCATTGCAGAATGCTTCACTCTCATTTTCCTCGCTCCTCTGCCATCAGGAAGAATCATTAGAAGAGGATCAACCTCGATAGGAGAAGCAGTCCTAGCATACTGCCTAGCCTGTCAAGACTTACTCAGCCTCTCGAAGGTTCTATAGGCCTCTTGAGAGTCAGAAGAAGAAGAGGAAGAGGAAGAGGAAGAATTAAGGGAATAAAAAAGATTACCCGAAGGAAATCTGGACGGTTGAGCCATTGGGGAACCACCTTCGCCAGCCTTAGTTGGAAAAATGAAAGCCCTCTCTAAGAAATCCCTCATAACCGCCTCCTCCTTATTGTAGAGGAAATTATAGATCTCGAGAAGGAAATCTTCAGGAAAAGGCAGTGTGTAGTTCGTATAGAACTTCTACAGCCACCTGTTGAACTCTTTCTGGCTGCAAGTGAGGGACTCCATCATGTCGAGAACATGTCTCTCCTTTCATTGGAAGTGAGGCATTTGACTGATTTTGTCTTCAAATCCTTGGAGCTTTGGCAAGGGTTCATACCGTCTTTTCTTCTCGAAACCAAAGGGATACTGGCGAGGTATGGAGGAAGAGGCTGAAGGTGTCTCATAAGAAGATGGTTCAGCAGCCAAGGTGGGACGAGCAAGAGCAGGCACGGGCCAAGTCTGACTGATTTTCAGAATAGGCATGGACTTGGAAGTCTTCTCTAACTTCTGCTTGATTATCCGAATGATGAAATGTCCTTCATTATCATCGACAGTGTCAAGAACCTTCCTCTTTAAATCATATCAAGGGGCTGCTGGACGATTGGCCTGCCGAGGAGGGGCTGGAGCCCTCGTGCTCTTCTGAGTGGGAAAATCTTCATAGTAGGAGGACAAGTAGGGAAAGTTGGCCTCTTGGGGGTGGAGTCAAAGAATTATTGTCTGTATCTCTTGCTTCATACGAGGTTAAAGCTGCTCTGTTAAGGGGTCTCACACTATAATGATTCGAGATAAGTCTGGCTTGGGTATGCTAGACTTCTCCTCCTTAGTCCGTATCCCCAGTATGAGCTAGAGATCCTCATTTACAGCCTTTAGGGGCTTCTCTAAAAAAATGAAAAGAATAGAATGAAGGTCAAAAGGCTGAAATTAAAGATAAAACACAAGTTTTATCAATTACTTACCCAGCAAAGCCCCGTGGTAGAAAGGAACAAATAGGTGCCCTTCTCTATTAGTGAGGAGACTGCTGCATCATAGATCTTCTAGTTTAACCATCTCTCTTATGTGATTAAGAGAAGTAAATACCTCCTGTCATCTTCTGTAAGGAGAGGGTTGCAAGAGAGTTTGCAGGGCTCCCGATAATCCCCGTCAAATCCTAGTCCAGCTTCGCGAGGACCAGTATAATGAAGCCCACAGAATCGGCGCTTCCAGTCATCGGCCTTGTTGGGCTTCGAACCAAATAGTTTCCGGTTAGGCCTCCCAGATGACATGAAAATGCCAATATTGCCTTGACTCGACCCGAACTGGAAAAAGGTTTGAAATAGCTCCATCGAAGGGGAAAGGATCCCTAAACAGTAACAGAGGACCTCAAATCTGTGGATGTCCAGAATCGAATTTGGGGTAAGGGTGAAGGGTAGCACACCAAAATGCCTGAAGATGTTGAGAAAGAAGTTGGATGGAGGAATAAGAAGGCCTCGAAGAATATGGTTGTAGAATATCACATAATCTCACTGATTAACTGGAACATTCAGAAGAGGATCCTTGTAGAAGATGCGGTGAGATGGGGAAGGAAAAATGGAAGAAACTTCTAAGGAAATACTGCCGAAGTTAGCCTGAAGTGGCTCCCAATTAATCTTCAACTTGGGAACCACTTTTCTCCAAGCAGGAACTAAAGAGTTGATGATGAATTCCTCTCGACTTACAAAGGTAGCCTTTGATCCTTGAGACGGTCTAGTGTAAGCCACTTGAGTAAGTAGAGTGCTGGTGGTCGAAAAGAAATAATGTTAGGTTGAAGAAGAAAAGGAATTTTGAGAGAGAAGCAAGTTAACAGAAAGGGATAGGTCAAATATGATATATATAGACCTTTTAAAAGACTTTTCATCTTCTCGACCGTTGTAACTCAAAACGCAACATGTGGCAGAACATCTTAAATAGCATCAGAACATGTAGCGTGTTGTATAAAATCTACTAGCACCTAAGCTTCGATAAAACAAGGGACGAAGCCTACAGAAATATACCTAGATAACCCAGATCTCTTATCGAAGGGAGTAGAAGTTGTCTACACCATGAGGCGAAAAGCCTAAATAAAGAATAAAGGTCTCAGAGCGTTCCTAGAATTGGTTTTGTTCAAACGGAGAATTCAGATCAGGGAATTCTTTAACCTCCTATGAACAAGGAGGGCACTGATACGGGTTAGTCCAAACATGCCCAATGAACCTGAGCCTAAAGACGTCTAAGAAACCTAAAGAGAATATGGGCCTAAACCCATGCCTATGTCCTCTTTGACCCATGCTTATGTCCTCTTCGTCCTTAGGCCTCATTGTAAGATATACCGAAAGTATATCTCGAAGGTGACCTTCGGCCACTCCCCTCGTGACACGTGTCAGAAGTCCAGTCTTAACAGATGCTTTTCATTTATGATAAGATTACACCTTGTCTTACGTAGAGGCTGCCATGTGGCCATCTCATAATAAGACATGTGGTCTGGATAATTATTATAAATACCCAACGATGACACACTTTTTGAGGTTCGTGAAACTAGTCCAAAACTACTGAAATATTTTATTCTTCCAAAGGTTCTGTGAGAACTAAGGGATCTAAGTCTATTATTGACTTGAGCGTCGGAGAGCCATTGTCAGGCAACAAGCCTGGCCACTTTGTTCATTATGTAGATATCTTAATCCAGTCCAATCAAATTTGGAGATCAAAAGTTGTTAGGCATAGTACTTATCAATATCAAAGTAATTTTATTTAATTAATAAAATTATTCTTATATATATATATATATAATAAATTATACATTTTCATATCAATTAAAAAAACATTACTATGATTTCAATAAATATTAATC
This sequence comes from Codiaeum variegatum, assembly GCA_948294925.1. Classification (NCBI taxonomy): domain Eukaryota; kingdom Viridiplantae; phylum Streptophyta; class Magnoliopsida; order Malpighiales; family Euphorbiaceae; genus Codiaeum; species Codiaeum variegatum. The sequence continues at coordinate 257 of CAOJBK015832625.1, read as the reverse complement.
ATTGTCCCGAGTTAATAAGGGAAGAAATGATGTAAATGTTACTGTATTCTACATATGTTATTAATACAAGAAGATGAGAAAATTAAACCCACCGCCACCTAAAAAAAGAGAGAGAATTGTTAATTTGACTACAAATAGATAAATAGGTGGCAAAAATGGTGGCACCCTCTTTAATTACATATCCACATTTGGCAGTGTTTTTACAGAAGAGATCAGAGGATCTGTTTCAAGTGAACAACTTGACTTTGCAAGCTCAA
>CAOJBK015831582.1:0-10233 GCA_948294925.1 Codiaeum variegatum | reverse complement strand
GGTTCTGGCTCCGTTTGCCGGCTACTTTTCCCTGTTGGTGGGTGGGTGTGGGGTGTGTGTGGGGGGGGGGGGGGCTTTGGGGGAGATGGGTACTCATATTCCTTCTTTTCTTATGAGGGTTCATATAAACATTTGTGAAGTGTCATTTTATGCTCCTGCTTCCTATGAATAGGGGGGGGGGGGTAATGTGTTAGTTGAGATGTACGAGGCCCTGTCCGAGCCTGCGGGATTTCCAAGAATGCCTTCGAGTTTATGGATTGAGGAAATCGACCACATGGTGTCACGTTGCATATGGCGTCGCGATTATGGCCAGGTCTCAATTAGGTACACTCCACATGTGTTTGTTGGTATGCACATGTGATGTGTTTGAGTCGCTACTTAATCATTAAGAAAAACTATTTTCCTTAGGTGAATAAGAAACTGGTTGAACTCTATTTAGAAAATCTATTTATTTTTTCCAATTATTTTAGAAAAAGCTAGCCCATGAACTATAGTTGGGTTTGGGGATTCCTGATTTAATAAAAACATTCATAAAAAGAATTTTCCAATTCTAAACAATTTTGGCTGAAGAAAAACATGCATGGTTTCAGTTAAAATTGATTTCATGTATGCATGACATATTTCGTGATGAATGAATAGTTTAAAACATGCTAATCATGATGCATGAAAAGGATATAATATGCATGATATAGATGTAAGGAAAGAGATAAAAGCATGAAAGTTAACAGGGGTCTTTTATCTAACCTAAAGGGATTCTAGGGAAGACACATATCCCTAAAATAAACAAATAATGAAATAATTACGTTAAAAATAACAAATAAGTAGGAGAACCTTTCTCTAGTCTGAATAGATTTGGGAAATGCACACATTCCCCAAATTAATTACAAACCCTGGAAATTGAATAATGAAAGTATAAATAATGGAAATAATACAAACAATGGCACAAATAATAATAACAAAAATAATAAAGTAAATAAAAAATGAAGTATAAAGAAAAATGAAAATTTGGAGTTGAAGCTTTTGAAAATGCTTACTCACATATCCCTTCAAATGGGAATCTAACCCCATGTCATTCTGCCTTCTCGCGAAGAGTGAAGTTGTTCTGAAAACAATGGGTTGGCATTTTAGGTGCTTTAGAAGCTAATTCATTTTAATTTTAAAAGAATTAAAATGAAAGGCTTTTAATCAATTCAGTTTTAGACTAAAATCAATAAATGCAAATTACCTGGTCATTTTAGGGTTTAATTCGAATTATTTTTGGATAATATGAAAATGATTTGTTTAGATTAAGGGCTTATTTAGAACCAAAAGATCAGAAACACTATATCGTATTTACCTTTGGTTTGCGAGGCTTCGAAATCAGTTTTTGGGAAGGCTTGATGAATCTGAATTGCGTCTCTGTTGTGGTTGGAAAGGATTGATGGGTGCATGTCTGGAGTGAACTTGTGAAAACTGAATCGTGTGTCTAATTGGAACTGTTGGAAAATGAATGCTTTTGGTGTAATTCTAGTGTTTTTGGTTTAATTTTGGGTAGTTTTGGTGTTTGAAAATGCATAAAAGTTTGTATGGATAAGGTCTGAGAGTGTTTTGGAGTGTCTAGGATCGGATTGAAAAGTGTCCCGAAACTAACCCAGAGGATCGAATTTATAGAAAACTATGTCAAAAAATTTGGGGAAAGACCAAAACGTGTGCATTTGGAGCCAACCACATGCGTTTTGGCTCAAACACATGCGTGAGAGCCTAAACGCATGTGTGAGGCTCCAAACACATGCTTTTGGGCCCTAATGAATGCATTTGAGCCCAGATGCATGTGCTTAGTTTGGCATTTCTAGGTCTGTTTGAAGTTTAATTTGTGCCCAGTTTGAACCGTTGGTCTCGTATTGATGGGACATATTTTATGGTGTAAAATTATAGGATTTTCCTTGATAATATGTTCGGATATGCAAGAGGCACTACCATTTTGACCCCCACTCTAATCCCAAACCTTTAAGTCTAGTTAAGGGTCATAAAGCGACCAGTGATTTTGGAGGTGCAAAATTAAGGTTTCACAATTGTCCCCTGATTTAAATTAGCTTCGAGCAGATGGAGATTCTGATGATTGTGAACCTATAGGTGCCATTTTAGATTTTAGGCTTTATGATGGTCTATGTCAGCTTTTAGTCCATGCCATGTCAAATCTTGGGCTTGTTGCCTTGTCAGATTAATGGCTTATACCATGGCTGCTTCTAGGCTTATTACCAAGTTGGGGATGCCAAACGTTGTAATTGTTATGCAGATCTTGGTGATCATGCCATATCAACTTATGGGCTTGTTAGATGTTAAAGTTGTGCCATAGAGGCTTTGACCTCATCAAATTCTGATCTTTGACAAGTAGTTGTGGTACCCTTTAGCATGTATGAGAAGGGACATCCAAGAGGATGCTCCCAGGCATGTATTAGATGAAGCTAGTATTTGGAGGTAGATGCATGAGATGCATACTTAGTATGGCCCATTATGGGTCTTTGTTTTGTAAAAACTTTCTATCTTGTAAAACTCTGGTGTTTGTATAAAATTTCACTTTTTCTAAAATTGTGCTCATGAAAATTTATTTTTGGGAAACAAACTATTTTGTGAGTTTCCCCATAATGGAGCCATATAATGCTTGGCTAGTGCATAAAATTAGATCGAGTGAGCAATATCAACCTTGGGAAGTATGGTATGAGTTCTTTACTGATACTACAAGGTGTCAAGATATATTGGGAATTTTTGAATGATTGTATTCAGTTTTGGGATCCCGTCCATCATATGTTCTGATTTGGAGCGAGTATAGATGAAATATGTCCAACCTTTGAGGAGTTTTCTACTTTGCTCGGTATGAGTCCCGAGGATGACCTAGCTGTTCCAATTAAAATTGTAGGGTATTTAAGTTCTTTTAAAAGGTTATTAGATTTGAGCACAGAGGGTGCTTCGACTATCGTGAAAGACGATTTTGTTGACCTGCCGTATTTGGTCGATATGTTTTGGGAAGACTCTAAAGGCCTTATTTAGTCAGTTAGGAGGCTGAAGGCTTTTGCTTTTGGTTTAACTGTGGGGTATATCTTTGTAGGACTAGTTGGATGGGGAATGTGAAGGTGGCAGATCTGATACCCTAGATGGGTGAAGGGAAGTCAATTGTGGGCATGATTTTTGTTGAGGCACTGTTGAGCCTTGATAATCATTGCAGTTCAAGAGGACCTTGAACCATTAGTCCAATTTTTCTCCAGGTACTTAAACATTTTATTTGATTGTCTATTTTAATGAAGCTATCTTTGATTTTTGCTTCCTTTTAGATTTGGTTGATGGACCATCACAAGATTTTTCTTGATCCTCCCCCTAGGTCAAAGGACTATCTGCCATCTTGGTGCCGGACTAGGTCAATTATCATTAGCTTACCCACTGAGAGGGAATGGATTAGTTGGTTGATGGAGTTGAGTCCTTCTTATATTCTTTAGAGGCCTGATTGGTATACCATCAAACAATTTATACCTAGGAATCAATAGTACAAGCATGTGTATCTGTTTGGTTTTTAGGAAGTGACTTGGTATCATGCTACCCTATTTCTTAATCAGAAAGATGATTAGGATGTGCTACCAGATGACCCACTTTTTTTTGCAATCGTGGTGAATGATAAAGTAGCTAGAGCTATTCTTAAGTGTTGGATTCATGACTTCACAAGGGCAATGGTGCTTCCTGATGATGACTATAGTAAGCTTCTAGAGTACACCGAGTGGTGGATTTAGACATGTTGGAAAAAGGAGAAGCAGAAGCTTTATGTCCTTTTGATCGAGATTGAAGACTGAGTTTGAGTTTAGACTTGGGTTTAAGGCTTTTTGGATTATTTTCTAATTTATGTTTCTTTTCAGTTTTCTATCTCAAGTATCTTGTTTTGGATGTTCCAAAAGATGAATTAGACCTCAATAAGCTCATTTATTTTCTTTAAGCTATTATTTTTGCCTAAGCTGCCCCTTTGGGTTTTCAACTTAATGAGATGCCTTTATTGTTGCCTAGAACTCCTTTTTTATTTCCAGTCTAGCAAGTTGTGCCCTAAATTTTGCTTTAGTCTCCCTTTCGGGTTTTCAACTTAACGGGTTTCATTTTTTTTGAAATGATTTTGTTTATTTGTTCTTTTTAACTCTTGCATGTAATGGTAAAGAGCTCAAATATGAATGAAATTTTTATTGAATGCTTTGGACCGTACCAAATGAGGGTTGCCTATGTATCTCCTTATAAAAGATTTTGAAAAATGAATGACATAATGATTTTTGGAGAATCAGGTCCACTTCTTTCTTATTACAGATATGTTATGGCCTAATGCATGCTCATGCAATAAGAACACTAAATGATGAATTTCTTGAGTTGGTTGAGGTTAGTTGGATGACTGAATTCATTGTCATTGATGTCCATTAGGATGACACCTATGCATGAAATGATCTTTTTAATAATGTAAGGTCCATTCCGAGGAGGTCTAAATTTCCCTCGAGGGTCATTTATGACTTGTATGATTTCTTTTAGGACTAGATCGCCTTCTTGAAGATTACGACTCTGAATCCTTTTGTTTAAATGCTTAGAAAGCCTTATTTGATAATTCTGACTGTGGTAGTGTGCTTTCATCCTTTTCTCACCGATCAGGTTACGCTAGTCATAGTAGGCATGATGTCAGTCGAGTTTAAAGATTTGAGCTTCTTAGAGAACTTTTACTGTCTGAATCTCTGGGAAGTCCATTCCATAGACTAATGAGTAGGGTGTGTCTTTAGAAGTTGATTTGTAGGTTATTCTGTACCCAAGAAGGGCACTTGGAAAGTGAGATCTCTACGGTGAAGACCTGTGATGTTCGATATTTTCCTTCTTCAGGAGAGTAACTACTTCTTTTTAAAAATGGGAATTGTTATCTAAAATGATCTCATGCGGGACACCATACCTTGTGATGATGTTCATTTTGATGAAATAGGCCACCTTCTTCTAATCCAAGACTTGGTAAGGTGCAGCTTCAACCCACTTGGTGAAGTAGTCGATGGCCACCAAAATGTATTCATGACTAGTAGAGGACTTTGGGGATATTTTTCCAATGGCGTAAATGCCCCAAATAGAAAAAGGCTAGGGACTTGAGATTGGATTGAGTGGAGATGATGGGAGCTTTTGAAGCTTAGCATATTTTTGGCATTATAGGCATATCATGCACAATATCCATTCATGGTTAGCTAGTAATAGCTTTGATTCATCATCTTGCGAGATAGGGCCCATCCATTAATTTAGGTGCCATATGTCCTACCATGGATCTCTTCCATAATTTTGTTGGCCTTTTCATCAGAAACACACCTCAGCTAGATGCCATTCTAGGTCTTCTTATAGAGGATGTCACCTCTTAGAATATATTCACTAGCCAGTTGCCTTATGGTTCTCCTTTCTAATTTGGAGGCATCGTTAGGATATTCACCTTTAGCAAGATAGGTATAGATGTCCCAATACCAAGGCTTTTCCTTAGCTCATTAGATGCTCATGCAGTTGGCTTGAAAACTTGGTTCACACTAGATGCTTATCGAAATAAGATGAATAAGGAACCCATCGCATATTTCTATCATGAATGCCAAAGTTATTAATGCATCGGTGAATCTATTTTGTGTTCTTGGCAAGTAGTGGAAGGACAGAGTATCAAAGTTGTTTGCTATTTCTTTGAGGCATTTATGGTAAGGAACCGAATGCTCCTCTCTGATATTCCATTTCCCCAAGGTTTGGGAAACTATGAGATTGGAGTAACCTTATACCTCCAAGTTCTTGATTTCGATTTGAAGGGATGATTGTAGTCTGGAGACATGTGCTTCATACTCAACTTCATTATTGGTTACCTCGAAATCTAGTTTGATTGCCAAAGGTAACCTTTCACCAAAAAGCTTAAGGAACACCATTCTAGCATTGTATCCTTTATTTTTAACTGTCCCATCGAAGTATAACTTCCACATTTCATGTTGGATGAGTCAAGTGTCTTCATCGGGAAATTCTGGTTCTTCCCAATGATCAATTATTGGGGCAGTAGCTAGCTGGTCGACGATGATACTACCTTGGATTGATTTTCTCTAAACATATTTTAGGTTATAGACTGCCAGGACTGCAATCCATCTAGCCACCTTATAGAGGAGAACATGCTTTTCCATGAGGTATTTGAGCGGACTTTGATCAGTAAGGACATTTATGATGTATGCCCCCAGATAGTGCCTCAGTTTGTGACATATACATATTAGAGCATGGAAGAGCTTCTCAATATAACTGTACTTGATTTCGTGAGCTAGCATCCTCTTTATCAAGTAGTAGATGATGTTTTCTTTATGAGAGTTTAGGGCATTTTGTGCAAGCATTGCCCCCATCACTTCATCAGTAACTATTAGGTATAGTAGCAGCGGCTTGCCAGGCCTTAGAGGTGGTAGGACTTGAGGATTCAAAAGATATTATTCAAAGGGTGTTTGATACCTCATTCCACCACTTAGAGGAATTCTTCTTTAACAGGTTAAAAATGGGGCCACCGGTGTTCGCTAATCGGTTGATGAACTGACTGATGTATTGGAGACAATCTAGGAACCCCCTTATCTCCTTTTTAGCTTTAGGAGGTGAAATGTCAATGATTGCCTTATAATTGACGGGATCAATCTTGATCCCTTTCTCGCTAACCATGTGGCCATGGAACACTCTAGATGAGGCTCCAAATATGTATTTATTGGGATTGAGCTTGGGATTATATTATCGAAATCAAAGGAAGAACTTCTCAAGTGATTACAGGTGTTGTTCGGTAGTGGTGCCTCTGATAACCATGTCATTGATATAAACTTCCACTTCTTTATGCATCATGTTATGGAAGACTGTAGTAGCCATCCTTTGGTAGGTGGCTCTAGCATTCTTTAATCCGAATGGCATTATTCTATAATAGTAGGTCCCATATTCCATAATGGAGGTTGTCTTCTTCTTATCTAGAGGGTATACTAGGATTTGATTTTATCCAGTGGCCAGGTCGGTTAAAGAAACCATCTCTGAGCTTACTAACACATCGACTAACAATTTGATGTGAGGTAGGGGGAAATCATACTTAGATCAGGCCTTATTTAGATCCTGGTTGTCGACACACATTCTGACCATCCCATCTTTCTTTGGAACTAGGACAATGTTGGCCAACCACGATGTATAGCTGATAGGTTCGATGAAGTTGTGAGAGAGCCGTTTTGATACTTCCTCTTTGATTGGAATGGACCAAGCCAATTTTATGTTCCTATGTTTCAGATTAACAGGCTTGTAATCTAGATAAGTTGGGATCTTGTGAACGGCAATGCTCTGATCAAGACTGGTCATGTCACTGGTGTTATCAGTGTATGCCTTGGAACTTATACTCAGCATGTGAATGTAAATGATTACCTAACTGGCTTTCATATATATGTTCTTTAAATAAAAACATTCCTTGTATCGAACATATATATATCCCTTAAGTATTATGTAGGGAATATATTCTCAAAGAGTTTGAGAATATGAGTGACATATTGCCTTTTATTAGATACATTAAAGGTTGTTAATGGTCATAGGATTATTGATAGGGATGCCATTAATCTAGAAGACCATCATCTCTATTGTCATCCATGATAGCTATGAGATACTTATTAATATGGAGGTAGTGAGTCTCATGCTACAGACATGTGATGTCGTGACAACATGTGAGCATACTCATTGGATGAGTAAGTTCAACAGATAGATACATGGGTTGCTACCAACTAATCAATATCACATCATCTAGGTCATGATTATGCATATAATACTTAAACTTAAGGTGACATGTTATCTGGCATATTGGTGGCTATGGTTTTGTTACTGCTTACCTACCAATGATAGTAATGTATTGGTATATGGAATGTGGTGGCCATAATCAGTGATATGTTAAGATAAGTGTTCAATTAAGAAAGGATTCATTAACTTGGGTAACCAAGGAAGGAATCCTATGACTTCTTGTTGTTCTTGATATGCAAATCCCTAGCCAGGGTGGATAAGGTTCACTAGAAAGAGTTTCTAATAGGAACCAGTTTATCGAGAACTCAAATTGGATAGAGGTTATATGATTTGGCATATAAGGTTTGACTATTCTATGTCCCTAGCTAAGATTGGGAATTCGTAATGAAGCGATTCAAGTGTACAGTAATTATGATCAAGAGGTCCATGCAATGTCAATGATATGATCATCGACATTCATTTCTAATTAGGTAGTCATGATATGTTATGCTAGATGTCACTCATGACTTTTGGGACTAAGCCTGTGATGAGGATTACACACTTGGTAGGAAGAAAAGAGTTTTCTTTATCCCATCGCTAATTAGAACATGAACCTAGTAAGTCACACACCATATAGCAATTCCCTTTAGCTCGTATTTATCATATTAATAATTAATTAAAGAGTTCAATTAATTGTTAATGATGATTCAATTAAACATGTAATTAAATTTACAAAGATACTAGCATGTTTTGATGTTTAATTCATAAAAGGATGATTTCAATTATGTCATAGTTTGTATGTGATACAAATGGGCATGACTAAATTAAAATGGTTTTGGACAAAAAAAAATAATAATTAAGCATAACATGAGATGTTTGCTTAATCTACATTAGGTGTGGTTAATTGAGATTTAAAGGTGATTCCTACTAATTATATGCTTAATCTAGTTGACTAATTGACTAGTCAAATAGTCAATTGTCAACTAGAACAAGCAACCTACCTTCCTAACACTTTACCTTAAATTAAGGAAAGTTAGTTAGAGAAGCATGGAGTATAAAAGGATTGGTGTCGTCTTTTTTTCTAAGACACTCAACACATTGAAGATGAAGATGAACTATTCATCATCTTCTTCCTTGGGTTAGAGAGAGAGAACTTAAAATTCACACCAAACAGAGAGAGAAAGTTTGTTTTGAAGAAGAGTTCTTCAAATAGAAACTCTTCTTCAATTAACCTTTGTGAAAGGAGTGTGAAGAAGCTTTAAAGTCCAAAACCAATCCTCAACTCTCAAGTTCTCAAGTAAAGGAGAAAGGATCAAAAGTTTGGGTAACCAAAATGTGATGATTCAAGTTTCTTAAGGAGAATTGGAGAACAAGCTTTTGGGAAAAGCTAGGTGTGTTTCAAGCTAGAGGCTTCAGATTGGGGAGCCTAATGAAGGAGGGCAAGGGGTATTTTTACTTCAAACCTTTCTTTGTTCAACTTGTGATTTATACACAGATTGATGAAATATCCTTGGTTGAAGTTATGGGTCCAAGCATAGGTTTAGACATTTATCAAAGAGTTTGATGAATGACTAAACCCTCTATGTTAAAAGAGTTTTAACATAGAACTAATTTTAAAGAGTTTGAAATTTTCTAAACCTTTTGTTAAAAGAGTTTTGACAAAATATTTTATGCTCAAACTCTCGCTTAGGGTATTGTTTCAAAGAGTTTGAAAATTATCTAACCTAATTTTTATTAAAAGAGTTTTAACAAAACTACATTTTTGAGAAAGTTTTGAAAACTGAAAATAAAATTCTTTATTCGATTCACATTTTTCTTTTCTTGCTTCCGATGTGCGACTCTGTAACATTTTCTTCATGTGGTAGCTGAGCCACCCAATTTGTTCTGCAAAACTATGGTCGTGTTGGTATGTTTATTAGATGCAAAATTGTCAAAATGTGCAAGTTTTTTGCTGTCACGGCCGTGACAATTGGTCGTGAAGCCAAAATGAGGTACTGCCAATTTTTAAACCATTTTATTCAGTCGCGGCCTTAGGTCACGACTATGACCTCAGCCCGTGACTTGAACATTTGGTTATGTAATAAGCAACAGGGGCATCAAGTTTAGTCATGGTCGTGACCTCAGCCCGTGACTTGAACATGATGTTATATATTTTTGGTAGTAGCATTTTGTGTGGTCATAGCCTCTGTTCACAACCATGATGCAGCCTATGAGGGTTGATCATGCCCGTGACTTGTACACAAGATTCTGGACTTGGTAATAGCATTTCATGGCTTGTGGTCATGCCTGTGACTAGAGGCTGTGATGCTATAGTAATTTAGGGTTTTAAAGTTGAATCTTTTTAATCCTAAGTTACTTATCTCAAAGAGTTTGGGATGCTATTAGGCCATTTTCCTATGTCTCTAATAAGTATATTTGGACTTCAATGGAATGAATATGGGATATTCAAAAAGTTTGGAAGAGTTCCAAGAGGTTTAA